>JAABOM020051590.1:0-15664 GCA_011800125.2 Solanum clarkiae | reverse complement strand
AAGAAAATAGGCACCACAACTTGCAAACCCACAAGCTTGATTGATCAACAATGAGGCCAAGGCCAAGTTTGCAATCCCCAAAATGGGTTTTCCAAGAGAGAAGAATAAACTACTCTAAAAAACTAAAGAAAGCTTTAAAATGTATTTCTCAGTAGTCTCCTGGTCGAACTCCTTCTATAAACCTAACTTAAACTCTATATAGTATTTATAAAACAACCTTAGAATTTACACAGAAAAGACAGTTGGCAGCTGATAAGTTACGCAGGTACAACTCTTAAGATGACCTACGAGTCGTAGTCAGGGTCTCGTATCAGGTTGTTGGAATCTTGAACTAAACTGATATGACCCATAGGTAAGAGTAATTTCTTAAGCTATGACTCCTATGTTGTTCTCGTAGTCTTGGACTTCAATTTTTGGTCCAACATCTTAGATCTCTGATTCTTTCTATGAGTCCACCTATACGAGTCATAGTGTGACTTACGACTCGCATGATGACCTCGTAGGGGTGACCTCCACATAGAAGATTTCTGAATTTTGGTCTCTGATTCTTGTTACGATATCACTCTACGACTCGTAGGTAGGCTCATAAGGCCTATGCTTCAGCAAAAACTATAACATTTCTTGAAAATTATACCAACCTAACTTTTCTGAAAAATTAACACAAAAACACTAAAAAGTCGCTTTAAGAACTCATAAAATCCCTTGTTTCAGGCACCAAATGTGTTGTATTTTGACAACATATCAACACCCTCAACTTAAAAATTTTTGCTTGTCCTCAAGCAACGACTTAATCTATGCAGACAAAGAGAAATACATAGCAGCTATACTAATGGCATATATATCAGCTCCTCTAATCTAGGCACCCAACTTCTATTTTCAAAATAGGGTTGCAAAGTTATTGTGCAACTGACACCATAGGATTGCCTCTATACTCATTTTCTGGCTTGGTGATAAAGTGGAGTTGGATCACTTTAGGGCTTATAGGCTTGTAACATAGGTTCAAGTGCTTTGGTATGGTATTTTGGGCAAGTACTGACTAAAAGCTATCCTTGAACCATGTTTACCACACACTTTTTGCTTTCATAATCCAACCCCTTTTTAATGACTCCACCCTTATTCTCATGTTTTGAACTTTTCTTGAGTGCTTTCTTTCTCTTTTTCAACTGTACCTCGATTTCTGACTCATTTTTGCTATCTTTTCTCAACTCAAGGCACTTTTCTTTTCTTTTTCTTCACTTAATTCATGATTTTTTATTTCTTTCTTGATTTTCCAACTAACCATCTTATTATTATTACTTTAGCATAATAAGGGCCACTCTCAACTTATGCTTTTAGCCTCAGGTGAAGTACACAATATCTACGCCTCAAACTAGGGCCACTAACTGCAGCCACCCTCAACTTAGGCCTTTGGACTCAATCAAGGTTCACATGTTCAAGGATAGACCAGGGCTAATATCAAGGAATTTCATCAAACAAGGTTAAGTTAGCAAGGTATCAAGACAAAATCATTAGATGATAAGCTCAAAAGTTTAGAACAAGGGATTCACTCACTTATCTGGTAGCTCATTTAGGATAAAAAGTTGTTCCACTCAAAGAACAAAGGTCTAAGATCCTTTCCATATCCACCACATCACAAAACCAACTTTAGAGTAACAAGGCAAGTTTTGGATCTATACAAGATGGATGAATGCAGCAAATTAAGCTCACAACACACATGACAATTGCATCCACAATAAAGTATATTCACAGGTCATGCTTTCAGTCTCAGCTTACCATCACAATATCAGAACAAACAGTGCCAGGTACTCAAATATATATGAATGCATCAATAATCACAACCTCAAAAACTTAAAGGGTACCCAATTTTTCATCAAAACATTAAAAACATATCTAAAAATTATGTATATGCCAATAGATAACACTACTATGAATTTACCCATTATCTACACTAATTAAACATGCCTGTTCAATAGAAAAGTAAACATCCACAAGGAAAAAGAAGCATGACAAGAAAACTTTGGGATCAAAAATAGGGGAAGTTATGGCTACTCAGACTTCACCTTAATCCAGAACTACAACCACCTACCAAAATATGATACTTTGTCCTCAAAGTAAAAACACAAACTTAAGATGACAAAATGAAAACGTAACATAGATATATACACATTAAAAAGTAATAATTAACAAAACTAATATCCAAAACCAAACATAAGAATGTTCTCAAAAACATCCAAAAACCAACATAAAAATAATATTGTTAACACAAGGACAAAATATCCAAAAAGAAAAGTAAGAGCTGGGGTCAAAAAGGGTCAACTATCATGGTGCGTCAAGCACCAATCTCGGCCTGATCTGCGGGTTCCTGGGGATGCCTCTCCTCTGTAGCTATACCGGAAGTACCCTCTCCAGGTGGGGTATACTGTGCTCACTCTCTCTAAATAGACGCCAACATAAGCAACTCCTGTGCCACCTCCTCAGTTATAGGCTCCTCCTCCTGTCTCGACTTCTTCAACCTCGGCTCTGGGTCATCACTCTGATCAAGAGGCCTCTTTCTACAGGTGTCTGGACAGTCGGTGAGCCAATCAAATGCCTCATCATCTACTAGTGCTACCTCTGGGGCTGGAACAGGGGCTGTCTATATCTGTAACAAGTCAGCCTTAAACTTGGCCAACTCCTCAGTAAATGCACTCGCGTCAGCAGGCCTAGCTTCTTCAAGCCTCCTATGGACTCTATTCTTAAATGCATCGACCCAGGCATCTACCGCTCAAAATCTCTCGTCAACTAAATCTCAGGAAAATGCCCTTATCT
Source organism: Solanum clarkiae (assembly GCA_011800125.2). NCBI lineage: Eukaryota > Viridiplantae > Streptophyta > Magnoliopsida > Solanales > Solanaceae > Solanum > Solanum clarkiae. The sequence continues at coordinate 12,856 of JAABOM020051590.1, read as the reverse complement.
ACCTTGGAGTCCCGAATAGTCTTATCAATCAGTGGCCAGACCCATGCTGACAACTCCCATAGCCTGCCCTCTGCTACAGCTACCCTGCATAATATAGCCTGAAAAGCAACAACAAAGAAAAGAGGGTCAACCTGTAAAGTAGATGCTGCTGGTGCAGGAGTGCTAGAGGATGGCGTAGACTCAATCTCAGTAGCTAGCATGGGCTCTGTAGGTGGCCGAAGTAACCGATAATGGCTGGAGGTGGACCTGGAATTTGAGGCCTTATTGGGAATGGCTTTGGCATAGAAGGTTGGATAGCTCTTTGTAGGGCTATAGAGTTTTTGTTAGCCTTGATTAAACTTGGGTCCATTGTACGCAAAGCCTCTGCATGAGGGTCCAAGTAGAGAGAAACCATCACACCAGGTTCCTTGCATAATTTGTGAATCAAAATAGGGAATAACAATGCTTGATGAGTGCAAACATCTGACTAGTGGATCTGTTCTGCCAAGACGTGAGCCCAATCAATTTCATATCCTGCCAAGATACTCGCCAACAACACAATCCTCTCTAATGTGATCACATTATCCATGAGTGTGGGCCTGATGCATATTCGGATAATAGGCCACCAAAACTTTACCCTAAATGAGAGATGGGCCTTTAGAATATGCTTGCCATGGTCTGTAACCCATATCGGCTCAGTACCTTCCTCACAAATTTGTCCCGCTATCCACCTCAATAACTCCATTTTTAGCCTGGCATCATTCTGATTAACTGCTTTCCTCATATCTTCCATCCTATGGTCATATTCTATTGTGGAGTATGGGGCTCTATAATTAGGTCCAAATTGCACCCTTCGAATAGTCTCTGCTGAGATGTCAACAATCTCACCCCTGACCATGACTTCACTCAACCATGGTGCATCAATGGACTTCATGAGCCTCGGAAGGTTACCACGTATAGTAGCATAGTAAGAGACAGAGAATTCTCAGACTAGGTAGTGGGCGTACTTCCCTAGCACTTGTGATAACCATCCTAACCCATGGAGGTCAATATCAGCTTTTAAATCTGCTACTCATTTTAACCCTGAGTCTTTCAACCTTGCCTCATGAAATCTTCGCACCAACCTCCCTTGTCTCTTAAGTTCTAGTCCCTTATCATAGATATCTTTCATTCCAAGAACACACCATCTTGTGTTTTGTGGATCGGTGGAGGTGACAGTGTAAGTGGAATCAGTTGACTGTGAAGGAACAATCTCTTCTGGGTGAGCCTGAGACACTTCAAGAGAACCTGAGTCAGAAGTAGAGTCATCACCATCTGACCCATCTTTTTCATCCTCCTCATTAGACTAGGAGGAGTTATCCACTTCCCTCGGTGCTCTGGTTGATTGTGATCATGTTACAAGCATATTAGCCTCAGGGTCAGCGTGCACATTCTTCTCTTCAATTGATTGCTTATCCTCGGAGGACTCATCTCTCAGTTTGTGTCTTGGGGATGGGGAAACAACTCTTCGTATTTTGGGAGACATTATCTCTGCAAAACCATTACCAAACCAAAGCCTAAGTACCATGATGTCTTGTACCAACAAGATAACACATAAAATAATCAAACAACTAACAATACAATATCTTATGTAAAAAGACTAAACCAGGTTCAAGGCTGCAGATAAAGGTGTAAGCACGACTCGTAGGGCTACCTTATAGTCATAGTCTTGGCTCGTATCTCATTCCAGAGGCATTTTGAGAATTCAGATCTGGGCCACGAGACCACCATTATGACTCGTACTAGGTGCTATGAGTTGTAGCCGAATCTCGCATGTAATGGGTTAAGGTACCATGGATGCCTAATGCTCTCTATGGAGGACCACTATGACTCGTAGAGAGACTTATGACTCGTAGTAGGTCTTCGTAGCAGAAAATAGAGAGATCGTCGGGTGTCTCTAACCTTCAACAAAGACCAACAACAAATCAAGAAGGTATCAGGGGTTACAAGCACAAAGGCATAGGCTATACATCAGTAAACATTAATACCCTTCATTACCAAACGTATCAAAACAAAGCATGAATTTCTCCTTAACAGTTTAAAATTCCTCTAAAATTATCAACTTCTATGCATACTAACAATAAAACTACAACACCCCTCAGCCCAACAATTTTGGTCCCACATGATCTTCACTATGATCCATAAAATATGCAACAAAAGCACATGGTCATAGTATTAGATATCAAATTCACCAAATAAGGCAGGATTTAAGACTCAACTTTTACAAAGACATAAACTACTGTATACCATATTTTCCTTACTATCACAGGCACTTTTGCATGGTTATATTAATCATGATCCTGAGGCCTTCATTCAATCATCCACAAGATAAGGATTTTTCTAAGATAAACCAAATTTAACTGCAAGAACTTACTAGATGAATATGTGAATGAATGATGAGAAGAAAACTCGGAAGAGTTCTTGGTGCACTATTCACTTGCTGGGGAATCTTAGTGGATGAAAGATGTGAAGATGAATGAAATAGTGAAAGGGAGTAATGGGGGATGCTATAAACTGAAAGGGGATGTTTCACGAAGGGATATGAAGAGACAAGAGACGTTGATCTCTAAAAATTCAAAAATGGTTTGCCCTTTGAAATTTTGCAGATTGGTCTTACGAGACCCTGACTACGAGTTGTATGAGGTTATATGACTCGTAGGTCCCAATCTCGTAGCATACCTAACACTTAGGAAAATTATGACTTCATACCTGAGCACTACAAACCCCATTTACGACTCGTAAAGAACCCTACGAATCATAAAGTTGGCTCATAGTGTGTGTCAGCTTTTGGTACTCAGTGTTTCCTTCTACGAGGCATGACAACGAGTTGTGATATTTACTACGATTCATAGGCCTGCTCGTAGAAGTTGCATCCAAGAATAAGTTTTGCCATTCTTCGGTTCTTAGTTTGTACCTGAAACCTATTACTTAAAATATACCAAAATGCCAATTGATACAACAGGTTCAAAGTCTCAATAGTCACAATACAATATAAAGTCACCAACCAACAAGTTAACTATGATAAAATGTCTCAAAATAAATCAATACACAAAAGATGCTTAGGTTGCCTCCCAAGTAGTGCCTTGTTAAACGTCGTGGCTCGACTGTGCCATCATGGATAATCAGACTTCTCCGTGAGTTCCATATCTGCTCCTTCTACTCTTCCTTTGTTCATCTTGCACTGCATCTAGTTGATCAACAAGCTTCTCTATCTTATCACCTAGACTTTGTATTGATATAGTTTGTTGTTCCACTTCGTAGTTACATTTAAGGACAACAAACTTTATCTCCTGGACAATGTCATCTTGTTCATTCACCTTGATCAGGACTTTCTCAAGCATATGCTCAATCCGAATCAGTTTATCAGTGATACAAAGCTGGTGTTATAACCTCATCCAATGTGCAACATTTTTGCTTTTGGGTATACTAGAGGCTCTCGTAGATGTACTAGTAGTTGGTCCAACATGCCCTTGAAGTGGTTGGTAGACTTGGGCAACTACAGATAGCTTATTTGTAATCTTAGGGACCTCAATAAATGGTCATCTTATGAACTCTCAACAGTCCCCTCCGAAGAATGCGTTAGCCTGCCCTTGTTGTTCAGAGGTTAATGCTCGGTAGAAGCTGACCGCTAATTCATCATCAATCAGACTATGGTTCTGATTTATTGCCAAACACTGCTTATATCATTCCTAAGCCTCTACCAAAGGTTCTCCTGGCATTCTTTCGAAATTACAGATGTTGTTCTATAGCTTCTGCTTGTTGGACTCTCTATAGGAATTTATGAGGAAAACTCTCTGTACTTCCCCCTAGTTAGAGCAAACATCGAGTGGGAGAATTGACGACCACTCCGCAGCTTCATTCTGGAGAGTCATGGGGAAAACCTGATGAGCCATGATCTCCCAAGCAGGATGTCTTATCCCAAGGACCTCCCTCAATGTTTGAGTGAAATTCTGTAGATGGATTTGGGGATCTTTGGACTTTTGCCTATAGAATAGAGCATGCCTCTGCAAAGTTTCCAACAAGTCATTTGCAATGCAGAACTTTTGCTTAGTTATAGTGCTAGCCAACCTGCACCTAAAATCAACTAACAAAAACAAATAGAAAAAGTAAAATACAGGAGACTCTAGAAATCAACACTAGAACTAACTAATAGTGAAATCAAATCAAAACCTAGCCATATTCCCCGATAATGGTGCCATAATTTCTGATTATGTTCACACTCTAATAAGAAAGTGATCGTCGTCAGTAGTTAACCTAACAAAGGTTAGGATCGAATCCACATGGAATACAGGTCTTGTTTACAAGATTTCACCACTAATCATTTCTAGCATTAAAGACTACAATCTCTAAAGGGGGAGGGGGTTGTATTTCAAACACAAAAAAAACTACCATTAACTATAACGCGTGGAAACACTTAATTTTTTGGACAACATGGGAAGTGTGCTCCCCATGATTCGTCGACTTGATTACCCTAGATAGCATAATTACAATTGGTGATTTGCATGCAGGATAGTAACTTAGGTTCTTCCAGCCCTCTTGTGAAGGTGAAGGTCGAATTTCACAATAGCACTTGGTCAACAACCATGGCGTGCAAACTAATCATTACCTATTGTCCCAATCAACTTTCCCTTGGTCAGGCTTAGTTGATTAGATGAGAACACATCAATCAAATTCTGTCATCTACTTCCCTTTTCCTATTCATCACTACCTTGGTCGGGATCATGATAGTAAGTGGGGTTTGGTGTTGGCCACCACCAAATGACAATAATAATGAAGGAAAATAGATAATACATGCAAAAGCCCAATCGTAGAAATACAAGAAACCTAGGTCATCTCAAGGTCAATTACCCATGGTTCCTACAATCCCAAGTTGTGGATGCTTAGCTACTCATGGCCAAGGCAAAACACATAAGAATGCAAATAGTAAACATAGTTGAGAGCTTTACCAATACCAATGAAGAAAATAGGCACCACAACTTGAGAGCTTTACCAATACCAATGAAGAAAATAGGCACCACAACTTGCAACCCCACAAGCTTGATTGATCAACAATGAGTACAAGGCAAAGCTTGCAATCCCCAAAATGGGTTTTCCAAGATAGATCAATATACTACTCTAAAAAACTAAGAAAAGCTTCAAAATGTATTTCTCAATAGTCTCCTGGTCGAACTCCTTCTAAAAATCTAACTTAAACTATATATATTATTTACAAAAAAACCCTAGAATTTACACAGAAAAGACAGTTGACAGCTGATAAGTTATGCAGGTACGACTCGTAGGATGACCTATGAGTCGTAGTCGGGGTCTTGTATCAGGTTGTTGGCATCTTAGACTAAACTGATACGACCCATAGGTACGAGTCGCTGCTTGAGCTAGGACTCGTATATTGGTCTTGTAGTCCTGGTCTTCAGTTTTTGGTCCAATATCTTGGCTCTCCGATTCTTGCTACGAGTCCACCTATACAAGTCGTAGTTTGACTTACGAATCGTATGATGGCCTCATAGGGGTGACCTCCACTTAGTAGATTTTTGAATTTTTTTTTCTGATTCTTGCTACGATATCACCCTACGACTCGTAGGGTGAGCTACGACTCATAGATGGGCTCGTAAGGCCTATGCTTTAGAAGAATCTGTAACTTTTCTTCAAAATGATTCCAACCTAACGTTTCTACAAAATTAACACAAAAACACATCAAAACACTAAATAGTCACTTTAGGAACTCACAATATCCCTTGTTTTAGGCACTAAATGTGCTGCGTTTTGACAACACATCAGAGGGGACTGTTGGGAGTTCCTTAGACGACTATCTAATAAGATAACCGAGAATATGGACAAGCTATATGCTGTTGCCTAAGTCTACCAACCTTGCAAGGATAGGCTGGACCATCCACTAGTGCATTGAAGGGAGACCCAGGTAAACCCAAAAGTGAGAATGTGCCAAATTGGCTGAAGTTACCACACAACATTACATCACTTATAAGTTCACAAGGATTGAACATATGCTTGAACAAGTCCTGGTCAAGGTCAATGAGCAAGATGACATTGTTCAAGAGATAAAGTTTGATGTTCTCAAAAGTAACTACAAAGTAGAACAACAAACCTTGTCAATGCAAAAGGCTCGGAGATCGGATGGAGCAGCTTGCTGAGAAACTGGAGGCATTACAAAAAGGGCAAATAAGGAATAGAAGGAGTAATGATGGAACTTATGGAGAAGTCTGATTATCCATGATGGCATGGTCGAGCTGCGACATTAAACAAGGCGTTTCTTGGGAGGCAACCCAAGTATCTCTTATGTTTTTGTACTGTTTAAATTTAGGTCATTTGTTTGAATTGCTAGGTAGTAGTTTGATGTTCGTTTTGATGTGATGAGGTATTGAGTTAGTTGCATTATTCTAGACATTAGTATATCTTCTAGTGTGATTTGCAGGGACTGACCAAAAGTTATCGAGTTGAAGAAAATTGCGTGTGGAGTAGCTTCTACGAGAAGGCCTATGAGTCATAACGAGCTCAACGACTTGTAGTCATGCTTCATAGAGGGAAATAGTGAGTATCTAATGTTGGCATATAAACTACGAGCCAACCTTATAATAAGTAGGGCCTCTTACGTGTCTTAATAGGGTTCGTAGTGCCCATGTATGATTCCTAAAATTTTGCGAGTTTTGGATCCGTTACGAGACTGGGACCTATGAGTCATAGGATAGCCTATGACTTACAGTCGAGGTCTCATTGCCTAGATTAACAACCTTATAATTGATGACCCGATTTTCATAAAAAAGGGTAAAAATTTGATTAGAACCCTAATTTCATTCTTAACCGTTAAGTCTGGCGATTCCCCCCAAACCCATCTCCGTTTTTCTCTTTTTTGATCAAATTTTCAACTACCCATGTCATTTTTCAGCAAGGATTCTAACGAGGTCACTATTTTCTAGGGTTTTGGTGTGGTTTTTGAGTCTCTTTGCTTTGGTTAAATTCTCCAATCAATCGATAAGGCTCGTGGTTAGATTTAGCACTCTTTTGTGTTGAGCTTATTCCTTAGATGAGTGCATGCTGAGTTTAACCATGTATAATCATGCCATGTGGTGATTTTTGAGCTAGACATGAAACTAGGGCTTTTATGCTTTGAAGAGTCTTTTATGATTCAAACCATATTCGTATTCTTGAGTGGGTTGTTGTAAATGTGAAGATTATTGGTTCATCGAATGTAATGCTTAATTGTTGCCCAACCATTGTATGTTGTTATCGGATTTGGAATTTAAGAGGTGTGAGTTTGTCTCATATGCCTTAACCTAATGGACTTAATTGAAATGGTCTATATGTCACTTGCATCTCTATAGAGCGTCTTGTAGATATCAAGTGTGAGCTTGGAAAATATATCATTTTTGGTGTGCTTGACGTAATGTGGAACTGATTTCTATTCTTAGGGATGATGGTTGTTTTACCTTTTTGATGTCATTGTGCGATTTCTTATATGCCAAATATTATGTAGGGTCGCTACGACGGAGTCCAGACTTCAGGCTCTATCTGCACGGGTTATACCTTGGGTTGACCAGATCGTACGGGACTCATAGGAGAGGATGAAGGCATTCAACCGTGGTTTGGTAGATGAGAGAGTTAAAGTAGTGGATGCCCAAGTAGATGCTTTCAAGGCGAGAGTCCAGCGGAGACTTGAGGGTGCCAAGCCTGCTGACACGCATGCACTGGCTGAGGAGTTGGCCCAGTTAAGGCTGAGTTATTGCAGATGTTGGCAGCTCTTGTTGTAGTCCCAGAGGTGGCATCGACAGACGATGAGACATTTAATTAGGTAACTGACCATCCCCAACGTCCGTGGGAAGAGGCCCCTTAGCATGATGATGACCAAGAGCCGAGTCAAAAGAGGCTGAGATTGGAGGAGGAGCCCATACTCGAGGCAGTGGTGCAGGATTCGCTATTGTTGGTGGCTATTCAGAGAGATCGGGAGTAGCATACCCCAAATGGAGAGGATAGCTGAGTTACTGCTACGTAGGAGATAGTACCCCAGGACCCCACAGACCAGCCAGAGACCGGTGCTTGATGCACCATGATGTTTGATTTCTTTTGACCCCAGTTCTTATTTTGTCATTATGGATACTTTGTTCTATTGTTAATCAATCTCTTTATTATGTCGATTTTTGGATGTGTTTAAATATTTTTATGTTGGATGTTGTTTTTACTTATATTGTGGATGTTAGTTTTTAGGTTTAATGTATGTATATCTGTATATATACTTCTATGTTATTGTGTTTGTTTTTCGTTATTGTCTTTATTTTGAGAACAAAGTATCCTATTTTGGTGGGAAGTTATGGATTAAGGTAAAGTCTGAGTAGCCTTGAGCCCATAATTTCCTCTATTTTTGAACCCAATGTTTTCTTGCCATGATTCTTTTTCCTTGTGGATGTTTACTTTTCTGTTGAACCAGCATATTTATGTATTGTAGATAATGTGTAAGTTCATTGTAGTGTTAGCTATTGGCATATACATAGTCTTTAGATGCTTTTTAAAGTTTTGATGAAAAATTAGGTACTCTACAAAATTTCTTTGAGGTTGTGATTATTGATGCATTCATGCATGTTGGGTATTTGGTAATGTTTATTATGATAATGTAAAGGTAAGCTGAGGCTTGAAGCATGATCTGTGAGTCTATACTTGATTGTGGGTGTGATGCCACGTGTGTTGTGAGAATATTTTGCTGCATTCATCCTTCTTGTATAGACTCAGAACTTGCCTTATTACTCTAAAATTGGTTTAGTGATGAGGTTAATATAGAAAAGATCTTAGGCCTTTGTTCTTTGAGTGAACCCAGTTTTAGCCTAAATGACCCACCAAATGAGTGAGTGAATCCCTTGTTCCAAAATATTGAGCTTCTTATGTACTCATTCTTTCTTGACACCTTGCTAGCTTAACCTTGTTTTATGAAATACCTTGATATTGGCCCTGGTCTATCCTTGGACATGTGAACTTTACTTGATGCTAAAAGCTTAAGTTGAGGTGGCTACAAGTTGTGGCACTGTCTTGAGGAATAGATATTGTGTACTTCACATCAGGCGAAAAGCCTAAGTTGAGGGTTGCCCTTATTGTAGTAAAGTAATGACAATGAGGTAGTTAGTTGGGAAATAAAGAAAGAAATGAAAAATCATGAGCCGAGTGAAGAAAAAGAAAAGAAAGGTGCCTTTGAATTGAGAAAAAGTAGCAAAATTGAGTTCAGAAATAAGGCACAGCTGAAAATAGAAAGAAAACACTCGAGAAAAAGTTTGAAACAGGAGAATAAGGGTGAATTTATTGAAAAAGGTTGGGTTATGAAAGCAAAAAATATTGGTAAACATGGTTCAATGACAACATTTAGTCACTACTGGCCTAAACTGCGACACCAAAGCTCCCTGAACCTATGTTACAAGTCTATAAGTCTTAAAGTAATACAAATCCAGTTTATCACCAAGCAAGAAGATGAATATAGAGGCAAGCCTATGGTGTTAGTCAATATGCATGAATTTCAGTTGTGAGAGTTAGAATGCTTCCTCAGTCCCTGAATTCTAAATGCTTCTTGAGTAAGTAAGAGGACTTCTTTTCTGTGAGGGCATTTGCACTACTTGATTAGCATATGGTTGCACTAGTGATTGTGGATGGTTAATGCTCCTTAGCTTATCATAGTTGGGTTGCTAGATTCATTATCATGTTTTGTTGTGCTTAATAACTTCACAATCTGGTTTCGAAAATGATAGTTGGGTCCCTGGGTTAAAGTGGATGATGTATATGCCATTGGTATAGCTGCTATGTATTTCTCATTGTCTGCGTAGATTGAGTCGTCGATTCAGGACAAGCAACAATTCTAAGTTGAGGGTGTTGACGTGTTGTCAAAATACAACACATTTGATGCCTAAAATAAGGGATTTTTATGAGTTCGCAATGCGACTTTTTATGTTTTTTATGTGTTTTTGTGTTGTTCTTGCTGAAAAGTTAGGTTGGCATGATTTTGGAGAAAAATTGTAGATTTTGCTGAAGTATAGGACATATGAGCTCACTTACGAGTTGTAGCCCAAGCTACGAGTTGTAGGGTGTGTCATAACAAGAAATAGAGACCAAAAACTCAGAAATCTGCTAAATGGAGGTCAACCCTACGAGGCCATCGTACGAGTCATAAGTTGCACTACGACTAGTATGGGGGACTAGTAGCAAGAATCAGAGAGCCAAAATATTGGACCAATAATTGAAGGCCTAGACTATGAGAGGAGCATACAAGTTGTAGCCCAAGCAACGATTCGTACCAGTGGGTCATACCAGTTGAGTCCAAAATGCCAAGAACCTGATATGAAACCCTGACTACAACTCATAGGTCACCCTGCTAGTCATACCTGCGAGGCGTATGAGCTGCCAACTATCCTTTTTGTGTAATTTTTAGGGTTATTTTGTAAACACTATGAATAGCTTTAGTGAGGGTTTTATTATGAGATTCCAGATTTTAGAACATTTAATTTTCCTTTGAACATTCTCTCAAGAATCTTTTAGGGTTTTAGCTTAGTTTATCATTTTCTCTTGGAAAACTCATTTTGGGGATTGCAAATCTTTCTTTATCCTCATTGTAAATCTATCAAGCTTTTGGGTTTGCAACTTGTGGCATCTACACTTTTTATTGCTTTTGGTAAAGCACTCAACTATGCCATGTATTTACATTTTTGTTGGTTTTGCTTTAGTTATGAGTAGCTAAACTCCCACAACTTGGGGTTGTAGGAACCATGGGTAGTTATGAGTAGCTAAACTCCTACAACTTGGTATGACCTTGGCTTATTGCATTTTTATGATTGGGGATTTGCATGTATTATCTAATTCCCTTCACATTGATTGTTATTTTGTGGTGGCCAACACTAAACCCCGCCTACTATCATGGTTCTAACCAAGGTATTGACGAATAGGAAAAGGAAAATAGATGACAGAATTCGATTGATGTGTTCTCGTCTAATCAACCAAGCCTGACCAAGAGGAGGTTGACTACAATAGGTAACGGTTAGTTGGCACACCATGGTGGCCGACCAAGAGCCATGATAAAATTTGACCTTTACCTTTACAAGAGGACTGGAAGAACCTAAGTTACCGTCCTGCATGCGAATCTCCAATTATAGTTATGTTATCCAGGGAAATCGAGTCAACGAACCATGGGGAGCACAATTCCCAAGTTATCCCTAAAATTGAGTGTTTGCTCGTGTTATAGTTCAATGTTTATTTTATCTTATTTTGTCTTTGAATCACAACCCCCCCATTTAGATATTGTAGTTATGAATTCTTGAAATGATTAGTAGTGAAGTCATGTAGTCAAGCCCTATATTCTCTTTGGATTCGACCCTAACCGGTTAGGTTAATTGTTGACATTGACCACTTTCTTATTGGAGCGTGAAGATCATTAGGTGTTTATAGGTATCCTAGCTCATTTTGATGATGGGGGCAAAGAGGTGGCTAGGGAGGTTCATCGGTTGGCTAGATTGAGGGTTATGTTGGAAGAGGTTGATAATGGTGGTATTGTGGTTGTTGATGGTTCAAAATATTCCTTGGTTGATCAAGTAAAAGCAAAGAAAAATTTTGACCCCTCCTTGTTAGAATTGAAGGCGTTGGTGTGAGAGGGCAAGGTAGAGGTTTCTCCCAAGGGGATATGGTACCTTGAGGTACCAAGGTATGTTGTGTGTTCCTTGTGTTGATGGCTTGAGAGAGAAGATTCTTGATGAGGCTCATAATTCTTCCTATTATATTCACCCCAGTTCTACCAAGATGTATAGAGATTTGAGCGATGTATTTTGGTGGGGAGGTATGAAGAAAGACATTGACAAATTTGTATCCAGTTGTTATAGTTTCCAACAAGTCAAAGCCGAACAGTGAAGGCCGGGTGGCCTAAACCAAGATATAGAGACTCCTACTTGGAAGTGGGAGGAAATTAACATGGATTTTGTGGTTGGGTTGCCTATGACTAGAAAGGGTTTTGATTCTATTTGGGTTATGGTTGATAGAATGACAAAGTTGGCTCATTTCCTATCGGTTAAGACTACTTATGGTGCCAAAGATTATGCTAAGTTTTACATTCATGAGTTGGTCAGATTGCATGGGGTGCCTTTGTCTATTTTATCGAATCGTAGTGCTCAATTCACTTCACACTTTTGGAGGTCCTTCCAATGAGGTCTTGGTACCAAGCTAAAGCTTAGTACAACCTTTCACCCTCAAACGGATGGCCAAGTCGAAAGAACTATCCAAACTCTCGCGGATATGCATAGATCTTGTGTGTTGGAGTTTAAGGGTATTTTGCATGATCATCATCCATTCATTGAGTTTGCTTACAATAATAGCTATCGTTCTAGCATTGGTACTGTCACGCCCCAAAGTCCCGTAGGGCGGACCGACACCCGTTACCAATAAGGCTTGGGAGAACCAACCTGTAACTATATAAGTTCTATACATATTATAAGGCATTTCTACATTTGACATGCCTTTAAGCAGATAAACAATGATAACAAGCCAAAAGTAACGCATATGACTAGGCCGTTGGGGCCACGGTACTTAAAGTACGGGACATGACTTTCATTTTTACTTTACATAGTCTACAAAGCCTCTAAATAAAGAAAAACATCTAAAAAGGGTCGAAACAGGCCCCGCCTCAACTAACTGTACAATATGAACATAAACTCTAGACGTATAGAAAGCCCCGAAGCAACCTGGAGCTTGACGACAGCAGCTGAATATCCTGTACTCCTACTGGGGAGATCTACTAGCGTCTGTACCTGCAGCATGAAATGCAGGTCCCCCGTAAGGGACGTCAGTACGAGATAATGTACTGAGTATGTAAGGC
>JAABOM020051579.1:0-15665 GCA_011800125.2 Solanum clarkiae | reverse complement strand
TATTATTATTGTTATTATTATTATTATATCCTAAGTTATGTTTCAAAGTAATTAAAATTCTTTCACTAAGTAATTTTTTTAATCAAATTTGGTAAACTCTTAAAAAAAATCAAAAGTTAGTCAAATAATTTTCAAATCGTTAGATAACAACTTGTTAACGGCTATTTTAAGTGCTAATATCTTCTTAAAATAGTAATAAGAACTCTTACCTATTTCTCTGAAATTTTAAGATTTTTTCTGTTAGAATCTTAAAATTATTTTAAGTTTTCTTGATTTCTTTAAAAAATTAAGTGTCGGCTCTGTTGTTTTCTATAGAAAAATTTGTCTTCTTAAATAAATTAAGTTTTAAACTGATTTTTCAATTTTTTTTATTTTTAGAAAGTCATTTTTCGATTAACAAAAATGGCGACTCTGTTGGGGACTTTAATTAAGTTCTAACCATTAGATTAGGTTGTTTGACTAACTATTCGGCTTGTAATATTTAGTAATTTTAGTTTTCTTATTTGCTTTATTTGTTTAATTTTGATATTAAACTGTCATCACATGCATAGCATCTTTCACCACTTGGCAATATTTTATTTTCCACTAAATAACAGTTATGCGGGTCGCAGCCATTTAATCCAAAATTTTCATCGGGGCAGCCTGGCGAAATGAGTTAATCTTGCTGGGTCAACGATCGTTATCTTCCCCAGCCTAGGTTATCCACTTGGGTAACCTTTCCACAATCAAAATAAGCCCATCTTAATCACCTAGGTTAGAGCTAAGCCAAAACCCTGTAAGTGCCCATTAGTAGATCACATTGAGTCCATGACCCAATACCCAAGGGATATTGGGCCCATTAGTAGATCACATTGAGTCCATAGTGGCCTGGCCAAATGGACGATCATGCGTATGTATTTATATTTGAAGGATATATATGTTTTGGCAAACCATTGTCGCTAGGGTTAATAATTTATTTGATAGTTTGGTCAAAGATGGATCTTGATGAGGCATTACTTCATCCAAAGACGTTTCGGAGAGGACAAGAAGTCAAGAAGAAGAGATTTTTTCACGACAACTTAGTTTAGGACTGTACCCCTGCGTGGGAATGACTTTTGTACTCCCTTTCCCTATGTCATGTATCCCCATTCAATTTATTCATAAGTCTTCTATAAATATTTTGGGGCAATGGGACATTTCAAATTGCGTATACATCCTTCAAATCATTAGACTCACCCTTGGCTCAAAAGGATCATATATTTTCTGTTTAGGATACGCCATATCTGTTTATGTGGTATATTTTATAATCGTTTGTGTGATTATGTTACTTTGTTTGAAGAATCTGGTCCACTTCTTTTTTATCAAAAGTTTCTAAAATCTCCTAAGCACAAAAATCAAGTCACTATTAAATGTCCATCCAAATATTATTTGAGTCTTGAGTTTCTCAACAAAATTTGAACTTCAGTCTCAAAATTCCAAATTTTGATCTCTCATGTGACAAGAGTGAATTTTTTCAAGCTAGTCGAACTACATGAGAACTAATTTATCCTTCATGTGATACGTAGGTAGCCTTCTATGGCTCGGTCCCTTAATTTTGAAGAACATATTTTTTTTCTTTCATCCTTAAGAGAATCACCAATTTCACTTGAGCAACGAAGATCATGGATCAATACCTCCTCGATTCACATATTTCAGATTAAATTGGCAAAATTTCACCTATTTAGTCACTTTCCTATACCATAGGCTTGTACATCTTTGAGTAAAACAACTTTATATGTTTACCTTTCTGTGAGATATTTTGCATATGTATCATGAACAGGGACTAACGTGTTTATCTTTTGAGTTATATTTTTGTATCAGGTAATTAGAACTGATTTGTGTTGAGTAAGCTGACTTACATTTTATACTTTATGAAGTCTAGAGTCTCCAAAGATTTCTTCTTCAATTAAAGTTTCCAAAGGGCACATAAATGACTGAAAATAGTGAAAATGTTGGTTTGACCGATGTTTCTACAAGGTATTTTGTTATTGATGAACAAAATGAAGCAATTGTGTAACTAACACAACAGATGAGAACTGAGTTACAACATACTAGAGAGTTGGAGAATTTTGTTATCACTGTTGGTACTCCATTTCTAAGAGAAAGAAGGCCTCCACTTTATTTTCATTCTTTGAACACTCTAGGAAACAACCCAAGTAATCGTCATATTACTCCAACCAAGAAATCACTTACCATTGACTTAAATGTCCCTAACCCGCACCATGTTAGCGTTTCATACCAAACACTATCTTCTCCTCAAAATTTGAATCCCAATGGTTCTCAGAAATTATCTATCGCATATCATACCCCTATTCAAAATACCCAAAATCTATCTGTCATTCGTCCCATGGATGTAAAGGCTGCTTTTCATGAATCATACCTTCCTTATCCCACATAAATCAAATCCAATCATTATAAACAGAAAGAAAATGAGTGGAGGCCCAAGGAAGAAATGAGCATAAAAGAAGAAGTTGCAAAGGTCATGAAACAGTATCACCATACACCAGATATCATAAGCCTGGACTACGAAGATCTATGTATTTATCCTGATTTGGGCCTTCCAGATGGATTTGAGATTCCAAAGTTTGACATTTTTAATGGAACTGGCAATCTTTTGACTCATTTGAAGATTTATTATGATCGAGTCGTGAGGGTTGGGAAAAATAAATCACTTTTGATTCACCTTTTTAGCCGAAGTCCTAAGCGAGAAGCCTTGGAATGGTTTACCTCACAAGAGCTAAAGCAATGGCTGAGTTGGAAGGTACTGGCAAAGGATTTTATTGACAGATTTGTACATAACATAGACGTCGCTCCTGATCATTACTATTTGGAGAAGTTCAAGCAAAAATCTACGAAAAACTATCGAGAATACGCTCTTCGTTGGAGAAAAGAGGTTGCAAGAGTTCAACCTCCAATGTCTGAATATGAAATGTTATTCGTATTAAAAAATCTGAATACTATGAAAGAATGCTATGTATGATAAGATGAAAATTCATCGACGTTGTCATGGTAGGAGAAGTTTTAGAGGATGACTTCAGGACTGGAAAAATCACACTATGAGTTAATGAAGGAATCATCAGAACTAGTGATGCGAAGATGTCAAAGAAGGAAGAAGAAGAAGTGTTGGTTCTCAAAGATATTCCACCAAGGAGATATAAAAATTATCACGTCAATCGGGAAACATTCTCTCATCCAAGTTTCAGAAAGTCTCCCAAAGTGTTTACGCCATTGAAGGAGTCTCAAACTTAGATTTATGAAAGGATGAAAGCAGCGGGTATGCTCCATCCTATAAAAGGAAGACCTGACAATCCTTTGGGAAAGTTTTACCGAGCAGACCATACATGTGCGTATCATTCAGTAGCTATCAGACACGATACAGAAAAGTCTTCAACCCTCAAGCACAAGATTCAATACATGGTTGACAATAAGTTAATCACAATTGATTGAGCCTCCCCAAATGAAAATATATTTGAAGCTTAAAAGTGAGCACAAGATGACTTGAGTAAGATCGCTTGAAGACATTCGCCATCAGAAGACAAAAACAAGTGTGCAAAATATTGACAAGATCTTTTCATATGAAGTTATTGCAAGTTTAATCTCATTAAGCACATATTTACTTTGTAATGAACTATGTTTGACCTAAATTCTCAAGAATGAGAGACGTAGGCGGCGTATGTCGACCTTGGTCACTTATTATCAAGTCGCAATATTCTTGTTGTTAGAACTACGTTTAACCTGATTCCTGCCTCAATGGGATACATAGGCGCCACAACAGTTCAGTCATATTCGTCATTAGATTTTCATTCCTTTTTACAATGAAACCTAGGGCAGAATCTTTGGGAGGATCTCAAAAATTAATTAGAAGATGAGTTTTTCCAATAAGATCGGAGTCTAGAATATGCGACTACGGCAGAATTTTTGAGAGGGTCTCAAAAATTCCTACAAAATGATGTTTCTTCAATGAATCAAGTTTGGAATTTTATTGAAGTATGGAACTGGAGGCAGAGTTTTGAGAAAGTCTCAAAAATTCCACAAAGATGTCATTTACTACATTCAAGCAAACTGGGGCAGAATTTTTGAGGAAGGTCCTCAAAAATTCCACTAAAACTACGTTGCAAAAAGCAGACTAGTGTGCGAGTCAACTACAAGAAGGAGCATAAGGACAAGGCCAACACAAATCAGTCTCTCAACTAAGAATTTTTCTTTGGATGCAGGAACAATGAAATCAAAAAGATGATGATGCCAAAATTTTCAAGCACAAGGCACCACTTACACCTGTCGTGGCCTCGTCACAATCTATTAAATGATTTCTCATCTTATCTTCTCTTCAATTTATCATATTACATCAAATTATTTCTAGTTACTTCTTTATGTTTTGCAGTAATTAGATACAAGCTCAACAGATGCTCTCAAAGTTCAAAAGAATCAAGCCAGTATTGTCAAATACAAAGCAAGCACTAGGACTATACGGATATAAAGAAGCAAAAATCAATTTGTGACAAGTCACCATTGAGATCACCACTTAGTTTGCCATAGCCTGATCTTTATAGCTGAATGACATGATCTCACGCTACTTCATTATGACTACTAATGTTTGATCTCAAGTTTTACAGGTTGTTATGCTAGTAAAGTTGGAAGCATCCCTGAAATCAGTATTCAAATCTAGAAATGATGTTATTGCAGAAGTGTTGCAAGGACAATGACAAGTCCATCAAATTATTCAATGTTAAAGACCACATGTCCTCGTGATAATCAAAGTTTTCAATTTTGCTCAAGTCTTCAATAATGATTCGAGATCTGTGC
This sequence comes from Solanum clarkiae, assembly GCA_011800125.2. Taxonomy (NCBI): domain Eukaryota; kingdom Viridiplantae; phylum Streptophyta; class Magnoliopsida; order Solanales; family Solanaceae; genus Solanum; species Solanum clarkiae. The sequence continues at coordinate 10,844 of JAABOM020051579.1, read as the reverse complement.
GCCAAACTCAAATTTATTGAGTTTGTTAGAAGAAGACGAGAAAAGCTTTAATATTCGTATAAAAGAATTTATCCATTTCACTTTGATCTTTCTGTCTGCTGAGGGTTTAAGGAAACAGCCTCTCTACCTCTACGAGGTAGTGGTAAGGTCTGCGTACAATCTACCCTCCCCAGACCCCACTTGTGGGATTGCACTGGGTATGTTGTTGTTGTTGTACTTTGATCTTTCTGTCTCTTGAAAGAGATAGAGTCGTAACCATGACGAACATATATGTCCATATGATTTTTGTTTCGTTCATTACGACGATCATCATGTATCTATATAAACATACGTATTTGTTGACCATGCGAGGGTTCACGTTTTAAAATTTTTGCGTTACCCACCCCATAATTGGTTTATGTTTTTTTACTTGTCTACTCGAGGACCTCGACATATAGTTTTGTTGGGTTAGCCAACCCATAAGTGGTTTGCATAGTTTGTTTTATCTATTTCAGGGCCTTTACTTTAAACTGAATGTATCATGTCATCGAGTCTTCCACCTCGTTACAGTTGGATATTTATCGAGCTATCCACCTCGTTACAGTTGGATATTTGTCGAGCCATCCACCTCGTTACAGTTGGATCATTGTTGAGCCATCCACTTCATTATAGTTGGGCTATTATCATATTCATGTTATTGCCAGGAAGGACATTGTCTTAGCCAAGAACGATATCATAATCATGTTATTGCTAGGAAGGACATTATCTTAGCCAAGAATGATGTCATATTCACGTTATTGCCAAGAAGAATATTATATTGTTGCCAAGAACGACATCATATTCGTATTATTATTGCAAAGAAGAATCATCATATTCATATTATTGCTGGGAATGACATCATATTCATGTTATCAGGCCATCCACCCTGTTATATTTTGATAATTATCTAGTCGTCCACCTTGTTACAGTTGGACCATATTCGAGTCGTCCACCTTGTTACAGTTGGGCTATCATCATTCATTGCTTAGAGGGCCATTTTATTTTTCAGTTGCTCCCAGAGGGCCATGTTATTTTCCAGTTGCCCTCGGAGGGCCATCTCATCATCATTCTCGAGCCATCCACCTCGTTATAGTTGGATAATTATCGAGCCATCCACCTCATTACAGTTGGATAATTATAGAGCCATCGACCTCGTTACAATTGGACCATATTCGAGTTGTCTACCTCGTTACAGTCGGATTATCATCATTCATTGCCAAGAGGACCATTTTATTTTCAAGTCGCCAAAAGAGCCATTTTACTTTCCAGTTGCCCCTAGAGGGCCATTTCATCATTTCTTTATTGAGCCATCCACCTAGTTACAGTTGGATAATTATCGGGTCATCCACCCCGTTACAATTGGATAATTATTGAGTCATCCACCTTTTTATAATTGGACTACCATTTTATTTCCCAGTTGCCCCCAGAGGGTCATTTCATTTTTCAGTTGCCCCAGAGGGACATTTTCTCCAAGCCGCCAAGAAGGCCATTTTATTTAGCAACTGCCCCGAAAGGTCCATTTTATTTTTCAAATCACCGAGAGGGACACTTCATTGTAATCATCAAGAGGGCTGTTATGAATTCAAATCACTAGGAGGGTCATCACCTGCTGCATAATATCGACTTATTATCAATAACATTAGATATATGCCAAACATGGTAAGAGATATCATCCCTGTATTTGAATTATGGTTTTACCAACAATTTTGTCTTAGTTATATCGAGAACATCTAAAAGGGTGAATTCTCAAAACAAACCTCAGGTGGGGACGTCATCAGATAAGATGCAACACAACAAGAAACTTTTTTTAGCAGCGAACTGGGACATTATCCAAAGAGGGATGTTAGACTCTTCAGACGTGAGCTGAGAAGCGACACCCACCACCATCTAACCACATCCCTGTCAGAAGGCATGTGGGTAGTTCTTTAAGTTCGTTAGTTTTCATTTTCACATCCAGGTGATCTCAACTCTCACTGAAAGCAACATTTTCAATATGAGTGACAATACACGAAGTGTTCTGAAAATTTTGCCCATGCAAGTTCTTACTTATTGATGTGAAGAGCTCCACATTCATTTGTCACTCCTCTTAACCTAAGGTTATCTTAGCATAACAAGATTTCTTTTTCAATCGATTGAGTCGAACTACAAGAAGTTAATTCCCATGTCTGGGATATGTAGGCGAGATCCATGTTGAAAATGCGATTGTATTCCAACCTCCCTCTTTCTATTCCCAAGCTATTCGATCTCTCCATAATTTGACTCCGAAATAGCTTTTGAATTCTTTCATAATTTCTGCATAAAATCAATCATTTTGAAGTACAAGTGGCTTGAATTCTCATATAACCTGAGATATGTAGGAAATCAAAAACCAAGGTCTGGCCATAATTTTCCAAAGTCCGTACCAAGAGCATTTCAAAAGATGGAGATATGGTCGGTTAAAAATTGGATTTGTCAAGTTTCTTCGCCTACATTCTCTTTCATCGATCGTATCCAAAGTAAGGGGCAGTTGTTGACACCCAATTTTTACCCTTCATAATATAAATTAATTATTGAGCTTCTTTAATTTTAACAATGTGAAATAATTATCTTCGGAAAACATATATTTTAAGTTATTTTAGAGTTATACTTATTCAAAGATCATCCTAAAAAAGATTTTTTTTTCTTGTTAATTATCTTGATTTAATTATAAATTACTTTAAGATTAATTATTTCACTTTGATATTTCAAGAAGCTCGTGAATTGATCTAATTTAATTCGTCGTGTATTCAGAATTCTCCCAATCACCCCATGTGGTCAAGTTCCCCCTTTCCCCTACCCTTTTCCTTTTTGCACTCCTAGTTTTTCTTTTACTTTATCTCCTTTCCACACCATTCATCACCCATTGTGACACCCCATAACTCTATGCTCTTATGTATCCATGTCTCAATCCTCATTTGGTTAGAAAAGGCCATTTTTGGCCTAAAGCATAGGGCACGACCCGTGGACCTTAGCGTGGAGCCTAGGAAACATTTCCCAGCACCAAGTATGGTTCCACGAGGCTCCACACGACCCATGGAGGCCTTCATGGTCATGAAGAGACGTCTTGTTCCAATCAGTTTCCAACTTTAATTTTTGGACTAAGTACATTGTCACGGGTACTCCACACGACCTATGGAGTGCCACATGACCCCTGGGAACTTCCGTGGAGCAAAACCTTTCCAAATGTTCCATCCGTTCACTAATGGCGTTTTCGTAACTGCTAATTACTCTAATGACCTTTTTAGACTTCCAATGCTATCTTAACCTCCCCAAAAGACCTAAACCCTATTCCAAAGGATAAAAACTCATTACTCTCATCTCAAATACACTCTCAAATCCTCTCAAGAGCCTCCATCTAGCCCCAATTCAATTTCAAGGGAACCCAAGAACAAGATTGGATTCCAAGATCATTTCCAAGCCTCCATTCTTCCCAATCTCAATTCCAAGAAACTTTAAACCTAAGGTATGTGGTGTTGAACCATTGGGTCCTTCCACCCATGGTACCTAAACCCTCTTTTGATTAATAATATGTGTTTTAAAGTTGATTTTACATGTGGGTCTTGTATATTGAGAAATTTACTCCACAATCATTTTAGTTCATGAAAGTATAGTTGTTTTAGCATGTTTTGAGCTTCAAATCTTGGATCTACTATTGGATTTGATGAGGGGCTTTGATGTATGTTGCTTGAGGGTGTTCCAAGATATTGATTGATAGTTTTACAATGAATTTAATTTCATGATTTCACCTTTAAATTGCATGGTCTTATAATACCATTTCACACCCCCAAGTGTTTGATAAAATGTCCGGATATGATTTCTTGAGGAATTGAAGGTCCAATGCATGTTTTATGAGGTGAATGATGTTATGATAATTATATAAAGATAAAATGATGATTGAATTGCAATGGTTTGATGAGCTAGTTCTATGAAATGCTTAATCTGAAAAGGGACGGGCTACCGTAAGAAAGGCCACTTAATTCGAAGAGGGCCGGGCTCCTGTAAGGAAGGCCACTTAATCTGAAAAGGGACGGGCTCCCATAAGGAAGGTCACTTAATCCAAAAAGGTACGGGATCCTATAAGGAGGGTCACTTACTCTCAAAAGGAACGGGCTCCCGTAAGGAAGGTCACTTAATTCGAAAGGGGATAGGCTCTGGTAAGGAAGGTGACTCCAAAAGGTCTTATGTTATGTCGGTTGAGGCTTCTTTACACACTTATATTATGATCTATGTAATATGAATGATTTCCAAAGCATGATTTACTTAAGAGTTGGTAATACATGCCATATTGACATTGTGCTACCTATTGGTTATTATTACGTATTTTGATTATAAGGCCTATATCTTGTTGCATTGCATCCCATATACTTAATATATTCAAATGTAATAACAAATACTCTTGCCTATATGATATCACCATGTAGGAACCGAAGTCCCTCTTGAGCATCCTCCTCCACGTGGCTAGTATGACTTTGCTCACACTTGTTGGTGAGTCCTCCATTCCGAGGACATTACTTATGATCTCTTGCTATAAATTAAGACTTTCTCTCTTTTGATGATGTTTTGATATGAGGGTGAGCCCGATTGCTTTATCTTGGCCCCCACTCTTATCTTTATATAGTAGGGGTATTGTTGGACATATGGTGTATCTATGTTATGAGCGTTGACTCTATTGACTCTTGTTGCTTATAATATGAACGATGTTCCCTTAGTTCCAATTTCCCCTTGTTTAGACTTATCATTTATTATCATTTTAATTGCTTCCGCGACCAAGGATGTATAATAATATGCTATGAGGCTTGTTTAGGGTTCCTTCGGGTTCTCCATTCGTCGGTCACGTCTAGGCCCTAGGTTTGTGTCATAACAAAGATGGTATCAGAGCACTAGGTTGATAGATCCTCGGAGTCCAAGCATTGTGTCAGTAGAGTATTATTCATGGTTGTGTTGTGCACCATAACTATGAGTAGGAGGCTATGAGACATTTTAGGAAATATTTTCCTTCTTCATGTTCTAAGTCGTTCCATAGAGTTGGAGTAAGTTTTCCCCCCTAACGATTGTTCTTTGCTATGCTAGATTATACCAAACATAAGAGGAAGACGGGCTCGCACTCTCGAGGAGCAACCGAAAAATGAGGGGCTTCTAGATGCTCTCACCTTGCTTGCACAAGTTGTGACTAACCAATCCAATCAAAGAACCCAAGCCTCTTATGCTCCTAGATTGGCTTCATGGGTGAGAGACTTTCTAAGAATGAATCCCTTGGAATTCTATGGGTCAAAGGTTGATGAAGACCCTCAAGAGTTCATTGATGAGGTCTACCAAATATTGGCTGTTATGGGTGTGAAGCTGGAAGAAATGGTGGAGTTGGCGGCCTGCCAACTCAAAAGAGTATCACAAATATGGTACAAGCAATGGAAGGACATGAAGCGAGTTGGATACGTGGTGCTTTGGGAAGATTTCAAAGTGGCTTTCCTTAATCTGTTCTTCCTTCTTGAGCTTAGGGAAGCTAAATTGGTGGAATTCCTAAATTTGAGAAAAAGTTCAATGAGTGTGAGGGAGTATGCCCTCAAGTTCAACCAACTTTCAAGGTTTGCTCCTTACTTGGTTGCCGACCTAAGGTCTAGAATGAATAAGTTCATGATGGGGGTGTCCGATTTAGTGAGTGAAGAATGTCAGCTTGCTATGTTGATTGGTGACATGGACTTGTCCTATTTGATGACCTATACTGAACAAATGGAAGAGGAGAAGTTGAGGAAGAGGAGGAGTAGAGAGGCCAAGAGGGCCCGTATTGATGATAAGTTTCAAGGTTCCAAGGATAACCGGTTCCATCAAGGCCAAATGTCTTCCAATACTCTTAATGAAAGGATTGCTAATGATAACCCAAGACGCCAAGGTGATAATAGTGAAGGGCCCAAGCCCGAGTGCCCTACGTGTAAGAAAAACCATGGTAGCCCGTAGTGGAGGAACTCTAGTGCTTGCTTTGGATATGGTGAAATAGGTAATCGGGTTATTGATTGTCCCCATGCTTAAGTCGAAGGTAGAGATGGTTGCCATCAAGGCCACGGGGATGCTCCTAGGCAAAATAGGTTCTATGCTCTTCAAAAAAGGCAAGGAAGGGATGAGGTGTCCGATGATGCTACTAGTAAGTTAGAAATTTTCCTAGATTTTGTTGTGCATGATTTGATGGTTCCGGGGGTTGGTATTTCTTTCATTATTCCTTTGTTACTAGCAAGATTTGGTTATGGACGGTCGATTTGTTTGGACAACTACAATGGGATATTCACTTCTCTAAGCTTGATGCTTCTTTCGGATGTTGTCTCTAAGTGAGGGTGAGAAGATGATAGATTGGAGGCTGTCTCCTAAGGGGGGATGGTGGTTATGATACCATATGGGTTAGGTGTGTTTAAGATTGACAATCGAGTTGAGGATTTTGGGTCCTTATAGAGTGTAGAGGGAGGTTGGTAAGGTTGCATAAGTTTTGGAATGGCCTATAGATAGGAGTATGGTTTGTCTAGTTTGACATGTTTCTAGGTGGAGGGGATGTGTTGATGACTCTAGTTCTATAGAACTCTTTGAGATTGTGTGATGTGGAGGATAAGTTGGCTTAGAAGAAGGTCCCTGTGGAGGTATTAGATGAAAGGGTGGAAAAGTCGATTAATGAGGATGTGGTGTTTGTCAAGTCTCCCTTTGGAAGAGTCGGCAATTCATATATGTTTCTCATGGAGCCGGTGTGGGTATGAAAAAGCAATATTCGTATCTCTTTCATTCTATTCAAGCTTAGGATTACATGTCAAATCCTTTCTATGATTTCATGTCTCAAGTTTTGGCCCTTATATCATTGTATTTTGATGTACATGTTGAAATTTTCTTGAAAGTCATGTTTACGTGCATTGTTGCATTCATGTTTGGCAAAATTCTTCATGACTATTTTCCTTGTGTACATTTCTTTGACACTCGGGGATGAATGTTCCCAAAGGGGAGATAATGCATCACCCATAACTCTATGATCTTATGTATCCATGTCTCAATCCTCATTTTGTTAGTTTGGGGGTGTATTAGGTTCATAGGAGACTCCTAGTACCTAAACAAGTTCAAGGCTTCCCTAAAACTTGAGTTTTGGGTGATGATTCATGCAAGGGTCAGCTTTAAACTAGCATAACTCTAAGCGTATTTGGGACTAAGTAATCCACGACATATCAAATGAAATCCCTTTGCGTTAGCTTTCCAACGTACTTCGTTTCACCTCATTTCGAGTATAGATGAGTTATGACCGTTTTCGTAAGACACTCCTGTGCAGTGAAGCCCCACGAGCACCTATATGGGTAGTGGTGTCTTGTACAGGTCGTGTGAGGTGTCTTGAGTTGGAAAAGGCCATTTTTGGCCTAAAGCATAGGGCATGACCAGTGGCATGGGCCGCCACTGGCCGTGTGGCTGGTCGTGGGGTGATTACAGGAGAGGAATAGGGGGTGTTTGGGGGAGTTTTTTTGCTAAGTATTGCGCCACGCCCCTCACCACGACCTGTGGCATGAGGAATGACCCATGGCCCTTGGCGTGGAGCCTGGGCAACATTTTCCAGCACCAAGTATGGTGCCACAAGTCTCCACATGGGCTGTGAGGCTCCACACGACCCGTAGAGGCCTCCGTGGCCATGATGAGACATCTTGTTCCAATCGATTTCCAACTTCAATTTTTGGACTAAGTGACTTGTCACAGGCACTCCACATGACCCGTGGAGTGCCACAATACCCGTGGGACCTTCCATGGAGAAACACTTTTCCAAATTTTCCATCCCTTCACTAATGGCATTTTCATAAATGGTAGTTACTCTAATGACCTCTTTAGACTTTCAATGCTATCTTAACATCCCCAACAGACCTAAACCCTATTCCAAAGGATAAAAACTCATTACTCTCATCTCAAATACACTCTCAAAACCTCTCAAGAGCCTCATCTAGCCCCAATTCAATTTTAAGGGAACCCAAGAACAAGATTGGACTCCAAGAACATTTCCAAGCCTCTATTCTTCCCAATCTCAATTCCAAGTAACTCTAGACCTAAGGTATATGGTGTTGAACTATGGGGTCCTTCCACCCATGGTGTCTAAACCCTATTTTGATTAATAATGCATGATTTAAAGTTGATTTTACATGTGGGTCTTGTATATTGAGAAATTTACTGCATAATGATTTTAGTTCATGAAAGTATGGTTGTTTTAGCATGTTTTGAGCTTCAAATCTTGGATGTAATGTTAGACTTGATGAGGGTTTTTGATATATATTGCTTGAGGGTGTTACAAGGTATTGATTGATAGTTTTACAATGAATTTACTTGCATGATTGCATCTCTAAATTGCATGGTCTTATACTACCATTTCACACCTGCCAAGTGTTTGATAAAATATCCGATTATGGTTTCTTGAGGAATTGAAGGTCCAATGCATGTCTTATGAGCTGAATGATGTTACGATGATTATATAATGATAAAATGATGATTGAAGTGCAATGGTTTTGATGAGATAGTTATATAAAATGCTTAATCCGAAAAGGGATAGGCTCCCATAAGGAAGGCCACTTAATACGAAAATGAATGGGCTCCCGTAAGGAAAGTAACTTAATCCGAAAAGGGATGGGCTCCCGTAAGGAAGGTCACTTAATATGAAAGGAGATGGGCTCCTATAAGGAAAGTAAATCCAAAAGGTCTTATGTTATGTCGGTTAAGGCTTCTTTACACACTTATATTATGATCTATGTAAGATGAATGATTTGCAAAGCGTGACTTACTTAAGAGTTGTTTATATATGCCATATTGTCATTATGCTACCTATTGGTTATTATTATGTATTTTGATTATGATGCCTATCTCTTGTTGCATTGTATCCCACATACTTACTATTTCAAAACGTACTAACACATACTCTTGCCTACATGATATCACTATGTAGGAATCGGAGTCCCTCTTGAGTATCCTCCACCATGTGGCTAGTACAACTTTGCTCACACTTGTTGGTGAGTCCTCTATTCTGAGGACGTTACTTATGATCTCTTGGTATGTATTAAGACTTTCTCTCTTTAGATGATGTTTTGACTATGAAAGTGAGCACAGTTGCTTTCTCTTGGCCCCCGCTCTTATCTTTATGTAGTAGAGGTGTTGTTGGACATATGGTATATCTATGCTATGAGCCTTGACTCTATTTACTCTTGTTGCTTATGATATGAATGATGTTCTGTTAGTCCCAATTTCCCCTTGTTTAAGATTATCATTTATTTTCATTTTAATTGCTTCCGTGACCAAGTATGTGTAATGATATGCTATGAGGCTTGTTTGGGGTTCCTTCGGGTTCCTCATTCACCAGTCAAATCTAGGCCTTAGGCTTGGGTCATGACACCCATACATACTCAAAATAGTCTTTTTTCTAAAAAAGATATACACATACATGATTTTTCACCCTCTTCCTCATTTCAAAATCATCTTAAAAAAAACAACAATAGCCAAAAAAAAAAGAATCCCTAACGTTCAAAATCATCCTCCAACGTCATAATTTCTTTGGGTTTGAATTTTGAAATGATCGAAGTTTTCCCCAAATTTTTTTCTATAAATACTCTATTTTCCCTATTATGGAAAGAGGAGGACACAAGGTTTCTTGCTTAAAAATAGTTCGGATCTCCAAAAACACACTGAATTTCTATTTTTGAATAGTCGAGTTTTGTCTAGGAACTCATTCGATTTTGAGGCCAGAAGTTCGTTTTCAAGTTCACAGGGCATACATATGCGATCATTTGGGAGGTGGAAATGCTTTTAGCTCATCATTGTTCCACTTCCTTCTCCAAAAAAAGGTAATTGCCTTAATTCCATTTTTCTTCATCTATTCAAATACGTTTGCTTGGTTGTGAGATGAATATCGATGTTGTGCTTAAATCTTCTCGTTTATGTTTTGCTCAACTTGATCCATTCATATTGTGGCGAATCGATGTCATGTTGTCGTTGTATATGTCATTAAGACATTACCGGAGTCGAGTTGTGATGTTATTTTGAATTAGGAGTTGATGTTGATTTCATGTTTCTTGTTCAGTGTTTATGGTTTTCTTAGCCAATTTCAAGCTTTTGTGGTGTTTAAAACATTTGTTTCTCGTAGTTTTCTTATGCTTAAAAAGTGCTAAAAATTATTTTACTTAAAGTATAGTCAAGGAACTCATTTGGTGAAATTGGAGTAAAGTTATTTTCTTTAGTGGTGAAGTTTGTCTTTTTCGCAGTATTTCAAGAACCCACTTATTAGAGTAATAGTTAATTTATCTTCTTTGTAATAGCAGTAAAGTAGTGAAGTTGTATAGCAAAATTGATATAAAATTGTTTGCTTGTGTAGCATCTAGTAAGGTTGATATTCTATTTTATTTCAAACTCAATGATTTTACCTTCCATAGTCGATTTAAAAAACTATTTCATTTTGATGATTCTTAACATTTATTTGGGTTCATCTATATCGCATACTAATTTTTATATTTATCTCTTTGTATGAACAATGATCTGAACTCATTTCCAACTCCACCTTTGCATTTCGGGTCTTCCTTAAATCATTAGAGGATGGGGAGCGGGTCACATATTTTCTGTATACACTGATATACGACTAGTGTACATCAGAAATTTGAATTGGATCAAAGGTCCAAGAAATCTAGCAGCCCTTTGGATAAATGGACCAACAACCCAAAAACTCATATTTTTCTTTTACTTCATTTTGTGTATATCATTTGTATATGTTTGAATACGAACATTTATATGCTTAGTTTAACTTAATTAAATTACCTAAAGATAAATCGTTT
>JAABOM020051548.1:0-15669 GCA_011800125.2 Solanum clarkiae | reverse complement strand
CAAGATCAATGACTTACAAGCAAATTTTATTATGAGCATTGACCAAGCATGCCATTTTGAGATTATATATCTATTGCTTATGATTATGCATTTTGACTATATTGGCTTATGTCTTGTTGTATTATATCCCGCATACTTAGTACTTTCAAATGTATTAATGCATACTCTGTGCCTACATGATATCATCATTTAGGGACCGGAGCACCTTTTGATCATCCTCCACATGGCTAGTTGATACATCGAAGACAAGCTTTGGTGAGTCCTCAAGTCCAAGGACACTATCTATGTTACTCTTACTACTTTGATACTTCTTTACGTTAAATACTTGTTAATATGAGGGTAAGCCCAGAAAGTGTCTTGGCCCCTGCTATATTCCATGTTAGAGGTGTTGTTGGATATTTTGATGTGCTTATACTATGAGCTTGACTCTTCTATGTTTATGATCATCAAAAACTTTCTCTTAGTCCCGCTTCCCTTTTATTATATCACATGAGGTTTATTTTCTTCCGTGACCAAGGATGTATGAATGATATGCTAAGAGGCTTGTTTGGGGTCCCTTCAGGTTCCCCGTTTGTCGTGTTACATCTAGGCCCTAGGCTTGGGTCATGACATTGGCTCTACTTCATCATCACCTCTATATCTGTGTGAATCTGGGCAAGTTGCTACATAATTTCTTCATTGATCTTTGCTTGCTCTGAACCTACACTAATAACACATGAACTTTTAGTGGATTCTCTGTCACATTGCCCCTATGCATGAATAGTCATGACCACTCTTTCTGTTCGCTCTGCAATCTTTTCAAATGGTTGATCCAAGAATATCCCCCTATGATAGTATCAGTACAAGCCTAACTGTTCCCATCAAGGGTACAGTAAAAGATCTCCACCAAGGCATCATCAAGTATCTTGTGGTCAGGGATGCTCATCAGACATTTGGTGAACCGCTTCCAAGTAGTGCTTATTAAATCACTAGGAAGTTGCTCAAAGTTGTTGATATGTACTTCAACTTGAGCTTCTTCGATCTAGGGAAGCACCTCACTAGAAAGGCCTTCTAGAAGTATGCCCAACTGGTGATTGAACTCTGTGGGAGCTCAGATAGCCATAATGTTGCATTGCTCGTAAGAGACAATGGGAAGTCACGAAGTCTCACAATATCCAAAGATAGATTTTGTGTTCCCATCATACTCTTGTAGAAGAATGCCACATTGTGTAGGTGGCTATGAGGATCCTCCGATGGTAAGCCTACAAATAGCCCACTATTCTGCAGTATCTGAAGTAGTCCACTAGAGACTATGAACTTTGTGTCTGCCAGCAGTGGTGCCAACACAATAACTCCAATCACCTCCATAGATATAGGAGTCAGCCTGTATTGATTCCACTAGTAAGCATTGGCATTGAAATCCTGAGGCTAAGGAGTAATGTCCTCCAGAGGAGGTGGATTTCTCAGCATCCTCATTGTTGTTCCTGTTCAGAGTTGTATTAGCCACATTATTGGTGTTGTATTATGCCATTCTCCTTAACGTTCTATAGATCTTTGGGTCAAATGTAGTAACGGATTACCTTGACTATGAGTGTTGGGCATACACTACACTTACACCCTGAAAAACAACAAAAATAACAAACAAAAGTAAAATAAGGGAAGTGAGGATTAACACTCAAATTGTTAACGAATTAAAGAAGTCTAGTTGTATTCCCTGGAAACGGCACCACAATCTTGATATCGCCCAAGTTACACCTCCTTTTTAGAGGATAAAGTGGTCCCTATCAAGAAATAGAACCTAACAGAGGTTATGGTCGAACCCACAAGAAATACATAGACTCACGAGAATTCACTGATTGCAATTCGAATGGTTAAGCAAATAACATCCCCAAAGGGGGTTTTGCAATAATCAATGGAAAATATAACTAAGCTAAATATGACAAGAGAGAAGTCAATATGGAGAGAAACTAGGGTACTGTGTTCTCCATGATTCCCCAACTCAGTATCACCGGATAACCTAATTGTTTTCTCGTTTATAGAATGTAGGAGGGTAAATTATATTCACCAAGCCCTTTGGTCACAGGTGAGAGGTAGTTTCACTATGTGACTTGGCCCATCTCCATAGTGTGCATTTCTAACCCTAACCTATCGGTCCCAGCACAACCTCCCCTTGGCCCAATTTGGTTGATTAGATGATAACATATTAATCACAACCTGTTAGTTAATCTCTTTCCTATTCATTACTACCTTGGTCCAGTCAATAACACTAGGCAGGTTCTAATTGTTGGCCACCACTAGAAAACATGCAAAATGAAGAGAATTAATTAATACATATACACCTTCCAAGAATTATGAATTATCTAGTTTTACTTTGATAGTTCTTCATAGTTCCCACAACCCAAGTTGTGGATTTAGCTACTAATACTATTTGTAGATGCAAGAATTATGAATTGAGAAAACATAATTGAACACATGCATAGTAGAATTAAGAACAAGAAAATCTAACTTCAATAAGAATCACAAGCTACAAGATAAAATTCAAACACTAGTGTTCTCAAAGACTCTCCAAGATGATCTTACAATTTTCTCTCTCTAAATACTGAGTTCTCTGAGTACTTGGCGAAAACTTATGAAAAATAACCTAAAAAACTATTTATAATAATTACAATTCAAGTCCTAACTAAAATAGAAGAACTGGTCGGCACGCCATACCAAAGGTCTTTACGAGCCGTATTGCATTCCACGGCACGTAACGGGTCTCGTACTCAGTTGCTTAAGGCACGAACCATCTTCTACGACTCGTAAAACTTTATACGGCTCATCCACATATTCATAGAATAAACTTCAGAAAATAGCTCCTTACTGGAATTGTTCATCAAACCACCCTATGGCTCATAGAATGAGCAACAGCTCGTAAAGTGTCTCGTATAATAGTAAAAATTAGCAACTTTTGCAATTTTTCCCATAATCAAGGCCAACATGTAATCTTGAAAATATAAACACCAAAACATATAAAACCAACTAACATCACATTGAGAACACACAAAATTCGAAGTTTTAAGCATTAAAAGTATTGTATTTTGACATCACGTCAAGGGCCAAAGGAGGAATGACTAGGTGGACCCTAAATGAGGAAGTTATGAAGGATGTGAAAGAATTTCATTATACTCGAGATGTTGCAGGCCTAAATTATGAAGATTTATGCATTCATCCTAATTTAGACCTTACAAAAGGGTTCAAGGCACCAACGATACTTTTGATAGAACTGGCAATCCTCTAACCCATTTGAAAGCTTATTGCAATCAACTCGTAGGAGTTGAAAAGAATGAATCACTGTTGATGCACCTCTTTAGTAGAAGTCTAAAGGGAGAAGCCTTGGAGTGGTTCACATCATAAGAGCTGAAAGAATGGGTAAGTTGGAGAGCCCTTGTAAAGGATTTTTTTTAAAGATTTGGCGGGACAATAAAATTGTCCCTGATCGCTACTATTTGAAGAAGATAAAGCAAGGTTGTGTATGATAGAATGGAAATTCATCAATGTTGTCAAGGTAGGGGAAGCTTTAGAGAATGGCTTCAAGACTAGGAAAATCACATTACGAGTTAATGAAGGAATCATTAGAACTAGTGATGTGAAAATGTCGGAGAAGGAAGAAGAAGAAGTGTGTGTTGTCATAGCTATTACACCAAAAAGATATCAGAATGGCCACACCAATCAAGAAAAACTCTCTCATCTGAGTTTCAGAAAGCCTCCCAAAGTATTTACACTATTGAAGTAATCTCAAACTAAGCTTTATGAAAGGTTGAAAGCAGTGGGTACATTTCATCCTATAAAAGGAAGACCAGCCAATCCTTTGGGGAAATTTTACTGGAAGACCATAGATGTGTTTATCATTTAGGAGCTATCAGAGATGATATAGAGAATTGTTAGACCCTCAATCATAAAATTCAAAACATGCTCAACAATAAGTTAATCACAATTAATTAAGCATCTCCAAATGACAATATATTTTGTGCTTGAAAGTAAGCATAAGATAACTCAAATAGTATTGTTTGAAAACTGTCGCTATCAAAGGACAAAAAGAAGATTGCAAAACATTGATAAATTTTTACGTATGGAGTCATTGCATATGTAATCTTTTTTTCAAATTAGCCTTTGTTTCTTTGTAAGGAACTATGTCTAACATGAATTCTCAAAAATGAGATATGTAGACTTCCTATGTTGTTTTCGATCACCCCATTAATAATTTTTAATATTTTTCTTATGTTTAAACTACGTTTGACCTGATTCCTACCTCAACGGGATATGTAGGTGCCAGAACGACTCGATCATATTCCCAATTAGATTTTATTTCTCTTCTTAATGAAAACTGAGATAGAATTTTTTACAGAATCTAAAAAATTAACTAGAGGATGAGTTTCTCCAACAAGATCAAGAATCAAAATATCCAACTGGGAAGAATTTTTTTAGAGGGCCTCAAACATTCTTGTAAAAGGATGTTTCTCCAAGGAATCAAGTTTGAAATTTTGTTGAAGTGTGTAACTGGAGACAGAGTTTTGAGAAAGTCTCAAAAATTCAACAAACATATCGTTTGCTACATTCAAACAAACTAGGGTAGAATTTTGAGGAGGGACCTCAAAATTCAGTGACGGACAATTTTTAAAGCTAAAAAAGTTCTTTCATATTCTAAAGTGGGGTAGAATTTTTGACGAGGGTCCTAAAAAATTCCTCTATGACTGCATTTCAAAGAACAGACTAACGTGGAAGTCAGTTGCATAAAGGGGCATGAGGACAAAGCCAATAAAAATCAGTCTCTAAAACTAAGAATTTTTCTTTGGATGCAGGAACAGTGAAATCATAAAGATGACACTGCCAAAATCTTCAAGCATAAGGTGCTATTTACACACATATAATTAGATACAAACCTAGATACAACCTCTCAATGTTCAAAAGAATCAAGTCAGAATCACCAGATATAGAGCAATTATGAATGCTTGATCTCAAGTTTTACAAGTGACTATGCTAGTAAAGTTGGGACAATCCTGAACTCAGTATCAAATTGGAAGATGATGATGTTTCAGAAGTGTTGCGAGGATAAAAATGACAAGTTTATCTATCAATTGATGTAGAACATCACATATCCACAGGATATTAAAGTTATCAAGTCAATTCAAGTCTCCAACAATGATAGAAGATATCATGCAACAAACTCAAAATTTATAGAGTTTATCAAAAGAAGATGAGAAAGGCTTTAATCTTTGTATAAAAGAATTTAACCATTTCAACTTGATCATTCTGTCTCTTAAAAGAGAGAGAGTCGCAGCCACAACGTATATATCAATATAGTTTCAGGTTTGTTTATTAGGATGATCATCACATATATGTAAGCATATGTGTTCATTTGCCACATGAATATTATAGAAGTTTGGACTACCCACCCTATAAATGGTTCATGCATTTTACTTGTCTACTCAAGGGTCTCGACGTATAGTTTTGTTGGGTCAAAACCTCCCCATAAGTGGTTTACATAGTTTGTCTGTCTGTTTTAACGCCTTTACCTTAAACTAAATTGGTTGTCTACCCTATAATTGAATCATTATCGAGTCATCCACCTCGTTACAATTGGATCAATATCGAGTCATCCACCTCATTACAGTTGGATAATTATCGAGTTGTCCACCTTGTTACTGTTGGATCATTATCGAGTCATCCACCTTGTTACAGTTGGATCATTATCGAGCCATCCACCTCATTATAGTTAGATCATTATCGAGTCATCCACCTCATTACAGTTGAATTATTATCGAGTCATCCACCTCATTATAGTTGGGCTATCATCATATTTATATTATTGCCAAGAGAACATCATGCACATTTCATCACCAAGAATGAAGTTATATTATTATTATTGCCAAGAGGAACAACGTACATATATCATCGTCAAATTATTTCCAAGAATGACATTATATTTATATTATTTTCAAAAGGAATATTTTTCACATATCATTGCCAAGAATGACTGTATATTCATATTATTGTCAAGAAGGATATCCTCTTATTGCCTAAAGGGTTGTTATGTTTATACACCATTGCCAAGAGAAACAACATATTCAAATCATTGTTAAGGAAATCACCATTATAATATTATGCCAAGAGATCCATCAGCATATTACATAATATCAATTTATCATCTATTACGTCAAATTTGGAGGAGGCTGAGGTCAAATGGTCAAATGGATGACTATGTGATAATGAAGTAAATGTTACTATCTCCCAACCTGTGTTTCATTTTATACCAACGAGTTTTATCTCAGCATTTGTCAAGATCATCTGAGGGGATGAATTCTCAAACAAAACACAGATGCAAATGTCATAAAATAGAATGCAACACAATGTTGAACTTTTTCCGTAGAAGATGATGTGTTATCAAAATACAACACACGTAATGCTTAAAACTTAGAATCTTGTGTGTTCTCAATGAGATTTTAGTTGGATTTATATGCTTTGAGTTATATTTGCAGCATTACAGGTTTGGCCTTGATTTTGGAAAGAAATACAAAAGTTGCTGAATTTTTATGCAACACGAGACCCCTTGAATTGCCCCAAAATGTGCTTTGGAAATGCCCATAATCATAATTTTCATATATCTCAAAATTCATATGTGATATCAAAAATTCGACTTCATATTCTCGACTAGGGAAAAATTGAGTTAGAAATAGGTATAACCGAAATTATAGAAGACCCATAACGAAAATTAATTTTTGCTAATTTTTGTAAACTAGTATGGATCCACGACCACAGCGCGACTTGGACTAGGCAAGGATCAGTGTTATTCTTTCCTCCATAATGGGTCCATATCGTGGACCAGTGTTAATTTTCCTTAATTTGCTGTGTCGGCCAAGGGCATTGGCGTTATAGCCTTATGCCAACTTATGCTTGAAAATGCCTATACGTAGCCATTTTTTAACTCTATATCAGTCAAGACCATCTCAAAAACCTCTCTAAGACTGAACCAAATATTTCATTCAAATTTCAAGGATTTTAAGCCTAACTTTGGGACACAAGGATTCTCTTCATGCTTTAAGTTCTCTTCAAGATCAACTCAATAAAACTCAAGTTTGAGGTATGTGGGTTTCATCCATTGGGTCCTTTCACCCATGGAGCCCAATCTTCCTTTTTAAGAAATTGTATATTTTCATGTTGTATCTTCTATGAGTATCTCTTATTATGTATTTTGATTATAAATTATGTTCGAGTTTTGTGAAATGTTGAATGATTATGTCTATTTATCTATTTCAAGCTTATACTACGAACTGGTTTTGCCTATTGAGGCTATGCATGTTTTGAGCTATGACACTGTGACCAATTATGAGATTTGATGATAGATTTTAAGGTATACAACATGAGGGTTTACTATATGTTGGTGGATTGATTTACATTGAGTTTTCTTATATTATTTCACTCTTAAATTGCATGATTTTGAACTAGCATTATGAACCCACCAAGTGCTTGATAAAATGTCTTGACAAGGATTCTCAACTTATTGATGATCTATTATATGGTTTACAAGTCAAGTGACTTTATGATGATTAAGGGCTTGCATGTATGCATTGAATTCATGAAAAGTATCTATGGTGTTTCAAGTATAGCACACCTTGTTTGGGGGTGACATGCCCAACCACCTTGTTGTGGGGGTGACATTCCTCAACCACCTTGTTGGGGGGTGACATGCCCAATCACCATGTTGAGGGGTGGATAGCTTGTTCACCTTTTTGGGTAGGGGGACATGCCCAATCACCATGTTGAGGGGTGGATATCTAAACCACCTTGTTGGGGGTTTCATACCCAATCACCATGTTAAGGGGTGGATACCTTGACCACCTTGTTGGGGGGTGACATGCCTAATCACCTTGTTAAGGGGTGGATACCTCAATCACCTTACAAGAGGGTGACATGCGTTGGATTACAAGTAGTAGCTTGCTTGGTCTATGTTGATTATGGCCTCTTCCCACACATATAATATATATACTTTGCAAGTTATATGATCTACAAGCATGTTTTTACTTCAAGTATTGATCATGCATGCCATATTGATATTATACTTATATGATTATACATTTTGACTATGTTGGCTTATGTCTTGTTTCATTGCATCCTACATGCTTAGTACATTCAAACATACTAATGCATACTCTATGCTTACATGATTTTACCATGTAGGAATCGGAGAACCTCTTGATCATCCTCCACGTGGTAGCTCGATACTTCGGAAGATAAGCATTGGTGAGTCCTTAAGTTCGAGGACACTATCTATGCTACTCCTGTCACTTGCTATTTCTTATGTTGAACACTTGATACTATGTGGGTGAGCCCTGAAAGCGTCTTGGCCCCTGCTCAATTCCACGTCAGAGGTATTGTTGGATATTTGATATATTTATGCTATGAGCTTGACTCTCGAATGTTTTGTGATTACAAAGATTTCCTTAGTCCTGTTTCTCTTATTTACATCTCTTATTGTTGTTATTTTGCATCTGCAACCAAAGATGTGTGATTGATATACTAAGAGGCTTATTTGGGGTTCCTTTGAGTTCCCGATTCGCTGTGTCATGTCTAGGCCCTAGTCTTGACTCGTGACACCCTTTACAAGCCATAGACCTTTCTACTGGACGTTAAGTTGTTTCGTGGATAATTGAAGTAAGGGGTTGATTTTCTGAAACTAGTTTTACGAACATGCTGATGAGTCGTGGAGTGATTTATGAGTCGTAAACCATGCTTCGTGTCCTCAGGATCAGAGATTGGGACTTTCTAAAGATTCATCAGATCAAACCCCTTTACGGGTCATAAACCACATTACAAGTCATATAGTGGTGCCGTAGATTTGAAGTCCAAATTTCCAGCAGCAGTGTACAAGACCTCGATTACGAGCCATGGAATGCAATACGACGCGTAAAACCCTTTCATATGGCGTGCTAACGAGTTATCGTATTATGTTTAAGATTTGTATATTACTTATCATAAATAGATTTTTTAGGTTTTTTTTCAGAAGTTTTTGGATAGTACTTAAAGAACTCAATAATCAGAGAGAGAAAATAGTGAGATTACATTATAGAGGTTTTTAGCACACTTGTACTTTAATTGCATCTTTAATGTTGTGGTTCTCTTTGAAGTTGGATTTGCTTGTTCTTAATTCAATTGTGTAAGTGTTCAATTATGTTTTTCCAATACATGATTCTTACATCTACACAAAGCATGAGTAGCTAAATTCACAACTAAGGTTATGGGAACCATGAAGAACTAACAAGGTAAAATTGGATAATTTATAATTCTTGAAAAGTGTGCATGTAGGTATTAATTAACTCTCTTTGGTTTTCATATTTTTAGATGGTGGCCAATATTAGTACTCATCTAGTGTTACTGATTGGACCAGGGTAGTAATGAATAGGAAAAGAGATTACTTAACAGGATTCGACTGATGTGTTCTCGTTTAATCAACCAAACTAGGCCAGGGGGAGGTTGTACTGAGACAAATAGCTAAAGGTTAGTAACGCACATTGATGACATAGGCCAAGTCACATAGTGAAATTCACCTCTCATCTTTAACCAAAGGTCTTGCTGAACATAACTTACTACCTTGCATGCTACACTCTAGAAAAGAATTAGGTTATCCAGTGATGCTAAGTTAGTGAATCATGAGAAACACAATACCCTAGCTTCTTTCCATATTGATTTCTCTCCTGTGTGTGTTAGTTTAGTTTTATTTTCCCTTGATTATTACAAACCCCCCCTCTTTTGGGTAATTAAGTTGGTTAACTATTTGAATTGCGATCATTGAATTTTCTTGAGTTTACGTATTCCCTGTGGGTTCGACCCTAACCTTGGTTAGGTTCTATTTCTTGATAGTGACTGCTTTATCCTCTAAAAAGAGGTATAACTAGGGTGACATCAAGATTTTGGTGTCGTTGCCTGGGAATACGGCTACACTTAGTTAATTAATAGTGATTTAGGTGTTAATCCTTATTTTTCATATTTTACATTTTATTTTTGTCTTTATTTCCTTTACAGGGTGTGAGTGTAGTGTTTGCCCAATACACGAAGTCAAGTCCGACCCTTTATTCTATTTGACCCAGAGATTCACTGAACATTGAGGAGAATGGCCGAAGAAAACTCCAACAATGCGGCTAATACAGCTCTAAATAGAAATGACAATAAAAATATTGATCATGAGAACCTATCTGCTCTTGAAAACATTGCTCCATCGCCTTGGGATTTTAATGCAAATTCTTATTAGTGGAAGAAATGCAGGCTAAATCCTATGGCTATGGAGGTGACTGGAGCGATTGTGTTGCCACCACTACCAACAGACACAAAAGTTCACAGTCTTGAGTGGGTTGCTTTAGAAGCTGCAGAACCGTGGGCTATTTGCGGGCTTACAATTAGAGGATACCCTTAGCTACTACATGATGTTGCATTTGTCTGCAAGAGTGTGACAGAAACACAAAGACTGTCTATGGATGTTGTGGGACTTCACGTATTCCCATTGTCTCGTACAGGCAATGCAGCTTTATGGCTACTGAGCTCCCACAGAATTGGATCACCAGTTGGGTAGATATGCAGAAAGCCTTTTTGGAGAGGTACTTTCCTAGATCAAAGAATTTCAATTTGAAGGGCCAGATTAATGACCTTGAGAAACTTCCTAGTGATTCCATCAGTACTACTTGAGAGCGGTTCACCAAATACTTGAGGAGTGTCCCAGACCACAAGATAGTTGATGATGCCTTGGTGGAGATCTTCTACTATGCGCTTGATGAGAAAAGTCAGGCTTGTGTTGACACTATCATGAGGGGAAAGTTCTTGGATCAGCCATTTGCAAAGATCGCAGAGCAGATAGAGAGAATGGTCAAGACTAATCATGCATGGGAGCATAGAGATAGAGCATCCAGCAAAAGTTCTTGCGCTATCAGTTGTTGGTTTGGAGAAAGCAAAGATTACTGAGGAAATTACGCAAGATTTAGCCCAAATTCGCACAAGTATGAAGATGAAGATGAAACAAAACCAAGAGCGAGTCAATGCAGTGGTTCATCAACCTCCACATACACCCATGTATGATGAGCCATATTATGATGAGGATGCATGTTTTGTTGCTGATCAGACGGGGGGGGGGGGGGGGGGGGGTTTGGACCAACGCCCAAAGGTCCAATCAGAACTACTAGTGCCAAGGTCAAGGAAACCAAGGTTAAACCTCAATAGGGATTGAGCTTACAGAGATAGCCATGGACGATATTATGATAGGAACAGGGGTCCAGAGAGAGATGCAGATTGGGGTCACAAAGATGGCTTCAAAATGGCTCCTATGTGCAACCATATAACCACGACGGAGGTGCAAGCAGTTCCAAAATTAAGGAGATGTTTGATCGCCTATTAAAGAAAGCTGAGACACAGGATAAGACATCGAGGGGTATGAAATCTAAAATTTCAAGCATCAATCAGAAAGTTGAGTCTCATTTTGTGGATATCAAACAACTTGAACAATAGTTTGGTCAAGTGTCGACTCAACTAAATCAGCATCAAAGTGGCACACTACCTAGCAACACCATCCAGAATCCTAAAAATGAAAGGCAGTATATGGTGGTTACTACTCAAGGTGGCAACATCATCATTGACCCTCCCAAGCCAGTAGATAAGGATGATATTTGAGACAAGATAGTTGCGGTCAAGGATGTAGATATAGGCAATGATCGTGGTGAGAATGAGGCAAGTGAAGCTGCTAATACACCACAGAAGTTGAAGCCCATTGCTAGGCCTCATACTCCCTCCCCTCAAAGAATTAAAAATATGGAAGAAGAAGGCAAGTTCAAGCACTTTCTCTCCATGCGTAAGCAACTTTCCATCAACATCCTTCTCATTGAGGCATTGGAGAAGATGCTAGGGTATGCGAAGTATATGAAGGACCTGGTTACTAAAAAGTGCACTGTGAGTCAGGAGCTCTCCCAAGAGCTTCAACATTGCAGTGCTATTTCCACGAGATCCTTGGTTCAGAAGGGAGAAGATCTCGGCACTTTCACCATACCCTACACCAATGGAGATGTGGAGTTCATATCATGCCCTGGGAGGGTATCCTTGGCATGGCTAGTACTTGAAGAACCACTGTTGATTCCACAAGAGGACCACCTGGTTTCATTCATATATAAACATGATAGCGGAAGAAAGAACTCAAAATATAAAGACCTCATATGAAAGGATAGAACATATGATATAGATATATCTATTGAACCCTACTGTATCATACTTTCAAAATGAAATAGCTTTTGATACATCAGTACTCAATACTCTTTACTCATGGTCTTGATGCCATGACTGGCCATGAACACTACAAATCAAAGAAAGAAACTATATACTTGTCATGCCCTAAAGTCCCGTTAGGGCGGACTAGCACCTGTTACCAATAAGGCAATGGGAGAACCAACCTATATCTATGCACTTTCTATACATATTATAAGGGGTTCTACATTTAACATGCCTTTATGAAGATAAACAGTGATAACAAGCCAAAAAGGAAATGCATATGACTAGGCCGTTGAGGCCATGGTATTTAAAGTGCGATACATGACCACACTTTACTTTACATAGTCTACAAAGCCACTAGATAAGAGAAAAACATTTGATAAGGGTCAGTACAGGCCCCGCCCCGACTAACTGTACAATATAAACACATAAGCTCTAGATATGCAAAGCTCCGAAGCAACCTAAAGCTTAGTAACAGCAGCTGAATGTCCTGTACTCCTACTGGGGAGATCTACTAGCACCTGTACCTGCAGCATGAAATGCAGGCTCCCCGTAAGGGATGTCAGTACGAGATAATGTACTGAGTATGTAAGGCAGGATATACTACATATAAAGTAACAACTCAAATGAAACCATGCACTGGTGTGAGGTTATGGACTACCTTTGGGTATACTGTGGAATCATGTACTTTATATTCTTTATATTACTTTACCTTTACTGTATAATATGTGCATAGTTGTAAAACAAATGATCAACTGATCAGTGGTATAACTGTATTAGGATCGTCCCTGGCTGGGTTATTCTTTAACCCCTTGGGCTACTACCCATAATAAGACGTTTCCCTGGCTAGATAATTCTTCCACCCATCGGGATATGGGATCGTCCCTTGCTAGGTTCTTCCTTAACCCCCTTGGGCTACCACCCATGATAGGATCGTCCCTGGCTAGGTGATTCTTCCACCCCTCGGGCTACCACCTATCAATAAACAATGTGCTTTACCTTTCAATTACCTTTGAGATAGTTCTTTTGGTGGTCACAATATTGGAGCTATAGGACTGTATATGTAACATCTGACATGTATACAATTATACAAGACAATATAACAATGAAAAAGAGTATGTTACACAAATAATGAAATGCATATAAAATGAAACAACTCGTGAACTTCATCTAGTAACAAGAACCCATGTAACTTAGTATACAAGCATGTATGCAAATATGAAAGTGATTATATGTAGAAGCATGTGAACATGTCAAAGAATGGAGACACGATCAATAGTTGTGTCAAAATTGGCAAGTGCCTTTATGTGCTAAGGAAAGTTCTATGTTTTATGCCAAGTGATACGAAATCAAGTAACCTTACATACCTCGTTGTATGACCTTGTTACCACCTCGAGATAACCTTTTCTTCCTCCAAATACTTATATACAACATAGTAGGAGATAAAACTAGCATTGATAGCCAATAGATACACCTTGGCATCCCAATCACATAATAAAATAATACATGGGCAGCAAGCAGGTGTTTATAAACCCGAGCATATTCCTTTAACATTTTTGCATATAATCGTATTTTTTTAATACACATTAGAATGTACACATCATGTATAGCCTATTTTAATGCCATACAGTCTTACAATAATCCACAAAGCACAACACATCGCAATTCCACACAACCTAAAAATGGACAGCATAATGTTACCTTCCTTCGCTATATTTTGATATTGACAACTCCAAACCTATTCCAACTCTACGCAAATAGTCTTATAACATCACTTAAGATGTCATGAAGTACGTGGGCTAATATTCTTATATACAACAGCCCACAAGTTCCAATCAACATGATGCTTAAGATAACACAATAAAACACGCTTGTTAAATGAAACCAAAATCAGGGAAGCAACCTTAGAGTGATGTTTGTAACATAAACCATACTAAGAACATCAAATTCTCTTCATAAGAGAGCCCACTAACCATCGAAAAGTCACTAAAACAAAAGAAAAATGTGCAGCAACTTTCAAAACAGAATCTGTCCAGATTTTCCAACAGAAACATACTAGCATATGCTTCTTGTTTTTCATAGGAAACCATACTAAATACATTTGTAAAGTTACTTACCACTTACTTCAAGGTGAAGGGCTTCTCTAAGTACCCTAGGAGAGTTATTTAGCTGCTTTACGAGGTGAAGAAAAGTTGAGACAACTTTGAAGACAAATCTGTTTTTTTTTTGTGAGTTCAAGTGAACAATTACTTTGTGGGAGCTGCTTTGACCCTTTTTAAGGTGTGATTTTGGCTGAACTAATGAGGCATTCTCAGGGGTTAGGCTGCGTACATCTGACACCCCTCACCCCGCAATGAGCGGGAGCCTTTTGAGGCACTGGGGTGTGTTGTTGTTGTTGTTGTAATGAGGCATTCTCAGACTTATTTGACCAAGTAGGTGATGCATCTCCTTTCTCCTTTCATTTGGGCCTTTTGGGGCTCCAAGTTGGTTAGACTTGGGCTGCCTATTTTCAGCTTTCTTCTTCACTTGGGTAGGGCCTAAAATATCCAAGAACTTGTGATGTCTTCGGGCCCTTTTAATATCCTCCTTGGGCTGATCATATAGTCCCTTTATGATGCTTAAACGTGGGCCAAAGTTACACCCTTAATATCCTCAATTCTCTCACTTCATTTTAAGGCCATAATCTCCTCACTTAGACATAAAACTTGTATACACTCGACCCTCTTAAGCATTAGACGCAGATATGGCCCACTAAGACGAGATTCAAGCACTTTTAAAATTTAGCGCTAATTTGACCAAACCATGTCATGTTTCATTTTTCATAGTACTGGTATTGTAAGGTGTGAGGTGTTACATCCTCCCCCCTTAGGAACATTCGTCCTCGAATGTTAGCACAACTGGATAACTTAACAAACTTTAAACCATTACTTACACAAACATTTGACAATATATTAAGTATTCAATCACACGCACCTATTACTGTCCCAATTCTGCATGTTGGACTTCTCTTTAGCTTCAAATAAGTGAGGATATTTTTATTTCATTGCTTCCTCGGCCTCCCATATTATTTCTTCTCCTTGCTGGTTCCTCCAAAGTACTTTAACTGAAGCTATTTCTCTATTCCTTAGCTTCTTAACTTGACGATCTAGAATAGCAACAGGTACCTCTTCATAGGTGAGAACTTCTGTAGCCTGCATACCCTCAATAGCAGTGATACGGGATGGGTCACTTGTGCATTTTCAAGGCATTGAGACATGACAAACTAGATAAATTGTTGAGAGATCTTGCGGTAGCTCTAGTTCATATGCAACTTGCCCGAACTTCTTAATAATCAGATATGGCCCTATGTAGCGTGGACTCAGTTTTCCCTTCTTACCAAATCTCATAACCCCTTTCATTGGAGACACCTTT
>JAABOM020051537.1:0-15669 GCA_011800125.2 Solanum clarkiae | reverse complement strand
AGGGTAGATTCATCTCTTGCATTAAAGCTCGTAAGTTGATCTCTAAGGGGTGTCTTTACCATCTTGTGAGGGTTAGGAATATGGAGTCTAAAGTACTTCCCATAGAGTCAGTTTCGGTTGTAAATGAGTTACTTGATGTCTTCATAAATGACCTTCCTGATGTCCCCCCCCCCAAAAGGGAGATAGACTGTGGCATAGACCTCCTCCCTGATACTCAACCTATTTCTATTCCACCTTACCATATAGCCCCTGCGGAGTTGAAGGAGTTGAAGGAACAATTGAGGGTCTTGTTGGAGAAGCGATTTATTAGGCTTAGCCAATCACCTTGGGGTGCACCAGTGTTGTTTGTGAAAAAGAAGGATGGATCCTTTAGGATGTGTAGTGACTATCGACAACTCAATAGGGTCACCATCAAGAATAGATATCCTCTTCCGACAATTGATGATTTGTTTGGCCAATTGCAAGGGGTTAGCCACTTCTCTAAGATTGATCTTCGGTCCAGGTATCATCAAGTGAAAGTGAGGGGTGTGACATTCCCAAGACGACCTTCTGGACTACGTATGGACATTATGAATTTGTGGTGATGTCTTTTGGGTTGACCAATGCACCAGCCATCTTTATGGACCTAATGAATAGGTTTTTAACCCTACCTTGATTCCTTTATTGTGGTCTTCATTGATGACATTTTGATCTATTCACATGGTGAGGAGGAACATAGGGCTTATTTGATGGTTGTGTTGCAAAGCTTGAGAAAGGAGAAATTGTATGCTAAATATGAAAAGTGTGAATTTCTGTTGAGGGAGGTTGCCTTCCTAGGACATGTGGTGTCAGGGGATGGTATTAAGGTGGATCCTAAGAAGACCGATGTGATTAGAAATTGTCCTAGACCATTGATCCCATCGGACATTAGGATCTTCTTGGGCATAGTAGGCTATTATTGAAGTTTTGTGAATGGGTTCTCTTCTATTTCTTCTCCTATGACAAAATTGACTCAAAAGAAGGCGAAGTTTGTATGGTCCAATGAATATGAAAGGGGTTTCAAAACATTGAAAGATAAGATTGTGTCCTCTCCTTTATTGTCACTATTGGATGGGCCTGAGGGATTTGTTGTGTACTGTGATGCTTCCCGGTTAGTTTGGGTTGTGTGTTGATTCAAAATGGTAAGGTCATATCCTATGCTTCTAAACAACTCAAAGTGCATGAAAAGAATTACCCTACCCATGTTCTTGAGTTAGCTGGCATTATGTTTGCATTAAAGAATTGGCGTCATTACTTATATGGGGTGCATGTTGACGTGTTCACCAATTATAAGATCCTCCAATATGTCTTCACTCAAAAGGATCTCAACTTGAGGCAAAGGATATGGTTAGAACTTCTTAAGGACTATGATATGAGTGTGCATTATCATCCAGGTAAGGCAAATATGGTGGCAGACACTTTGAGTAGGGTGTCTATGGGTAGCTTAGCTCATATTGATGGTGGTGATGAGGAGATGGATAGGGAGATTCGAGATTGGGCGCTAGGTTGGAGGGGGTTGGTGTAGGTGATGTTGTTGTTGTGGATTGTTCTAAGTCCTCTTTGGTTGATGAGGTGATAACAAAGCAAGATCTTGATTCCTTCTTGATAGAATTGAAGGCCTTGTTAAAAGAGGATAAGGTGGAGGTTTTCTCCCAAGTGGGAGATGGTTCACTTAGGTACTAAGGTACGTTGTATATGCCTTGTGTTGATTGTTTGAGGGAGAAAATCCTTGATGAGGCCCATACCTCTTCATATTCTATCCACCCTGGTTCAACCAAAATGTATAGAGACTTGAAGGATGTGTATTGGTGGGGAAGGATGAAGAGGGATGTTGCCAAATTCATTTCCGATTGTCATAGTTATCAATAAGTCAAAGCCGAACATCAAAGGCCGGGTGGCCTAACCTATGACATTGAGGTTCCTACTTGGAAGTGGGAAGAGATAAATATGGATTTTGTGGTTGGGTTGCCCAAGACTAGAAAGGGTTTTGATTCCGTTTGGGTTGTGGTTGATAAGAAGACAAAATCAGCTCACTTTCTACCGATTAAGGCCACAAATGGGGATGAAGGTTATGTAAGGTTACGCATTCATGACTTGGTAAGGTTGCATGGGTTCCTTTATCTATCATATCAAATCGTGGTGCTCAAATAACCTCAAATTCTTGGAGGTCCTTCCAAAGGGGTCTTGGTACTATAGTTAAGCTTTCTACGGCCTTTCACCCTCAAACGGATGGCCAAGCCGAAAGAACTATCCAAACCCTTAAGGATAAGCTTACGGATTGTGTATTGGAGCTTAAGGGTAGTTAGAATGACCATCTTCCATTGAGTGAGTTTGCCTACAAGAATAGCTATCATTCTAGCATCGGTATGACTCATTTTGAGGCCCTCAATGGTAGGTGTTGTAGATCACTAGTGGGGTGGTTTGAGGTTTGTAAGGTGCCCTTGTTAGGAACATATCTAGTTAAGGAGGTTCTTGAGAAGGTTAAGATGACTAGAGAAAGGTTAAAGACGGCCCAAAGTCGTCAAAAGTCTTATGCCGACGTGACGATAAGGGATCTTGAGTTCAAGTGATTAGGTCTGCTTGAAGGTATCACCCATGAAGGGTCTGGTCCATTTTTGTAAGAAGGGCAAGTTGAGCCCAAGATATGTGGGTCCTTATAGGGTGATGAGGAGGGTTAGCAAGGTAGCTTATGAGTTGGAATTATGTGGAGAAATAGATTCGGTTCATCCAGTATTTCATTTGTCCATGTTGAGGAAATGTGTGAGTGATTCGAATGCTATTGTGCCTTTTGATATTTTGGGTGTTGTTGAAGATAATTTGACCTATGAAGAGGTTCCGGTTCAGATCTCGGATAGCCAGGTAAAGAGATTGAGAAACAAAGAGGTCGCTTCGTTAAGGTTCTTTAGAGGAATCAACAAATTGAAAATGCTACTTCGGAGGCCAAAGAGGACATGCAAAAGCAATATCCTTAACTTTTCCACTCAACTCAAGCTTAAGGTATTGATCTAAGTCCTTTATATGATCTCAAGTCTTAAGTTCAGCCCTAATGTCATTGCATATGATCATGTTTAAATGCGTTGTTGCATTTTTATATAGGTTGACATTGTCATGTTTATGTCTCTTATATACGTCTCTTTGACATTCGGGGACGAATGTCCCCAAGGAGGAGATATTGTAACGACCCAAAAAAGTGCCTCGGAAGTGCCCGGAATCATAATTTCCATATATCTCAAAATTTGTGCACGATGTCAAAAATCCAACTTCATATTCTTGTTCAGGGGCCATTTTGAGTGGAGGATGGGTCTAACCCTGATTTAAGAGCAAACGATTAGCAATTTCGATTTTCCGAAAATGCATTTCCAGTGAGTTTTTCGCGCCAAGGGCGTGCGCTAGTGTTATTTTTGGTCTAGTTTTGACTCTGGTCCAAGACTTTTAGTCTTGGGCCTAAGTTTTTCCAAACGTAAAATTACCTATACTTAGCCATTTTTCACCCTCATATCATTCTAAACATTCCCCAATGCTCATTTAAACACTTAGCCAAATATTTTACTCCTAAACTCAAGTCTCGAAACCCTCTCCGAATCTAAGGATTTTCTCTCGAGCTTCAAGTCTCCATCTCGAATAGTCATCAAGTTCATCTCCAAAGCTAAGGTATGTGTATTTCTTTCATGGGTTCCTTTCACCCATGATACCCTAGCTCACTATAATCAAAATTGCATGATTTAAAGTTGATTGACTCATGGGTCTTATTTATTATGAAACTCACTGCACAATATGTTGGGGTTTATGAAACGGTTACTCTTTTATCATGTTTGGAGCTATGAATCTAAGGTCTATTTGTCACAACCCGGACCTAGGGCCTAGTCGTGATTGGCGAATGGGGAATCCGAAGGAACCCCAAACAATACTCTTTGCATATCATTACACATCCTTGGTCACGGAAGCAATTAAAATAACAATAAGAGAAGATATATAAAAGGGGAAAATGGGCTAAGGGATATCTTTGATACCACAACAACAATAAGCAAGACGTTCAAGGCTCATAGCATGATTACACCACATTTCCAATAACACCTCTACAACATAGATAAGAGCGGGGGCCAAGACAAGAAATTTGGCTCACCCTCATAGTCATAAGTATATGATAAAGTGAAGAGAATCCTAATACATAGTATAAGAGAATAGTCATTGTCCCCAGAATGGAGGACTCACCAAAAGCTAACTTGAACTATCCGTCTAGCTACAAGAAGAATCGATAAGAGATCTGATTCCTATATGGTAATAACATGTAGGCATAAGATATACGTTAGAATGTTTGAATGTACTAAGTATGTATGATGCAATGTAACAAGAGATAGGCAACATAGTGAAAATACATAGACATAAGCAATAGATAGCATAATAATAATATGTCATGTATGGTTAATGCCTAAGTAAATCATTCTTTGCAAAGCATTCATCTTATGTAGAACATAATATATGAGTATGGGAAGAAACCTCAACCGACATAAAATAAGACCAAGCAAGCTACAAAATAGAATCCTGATGTTAACCCTACCCCGGAAGAAAGAGGGAAGTTACTTGCCAAGGTAAACCTCCTAATGACTAAGTGGATCCACTAAGCCCTATGTGAACCAGGTACTCGCTTCTAGTTCTTGGACTCGGGTACTCGCCTCAAGCCTGGACTCAAGTACTTGCCTCAAGCCCTCATATTTAGGGTACTTGCCTTTTAGAGATTTAGGGACTCGCCTCTAAACCCTTCACCTATGGTGGCCCGTAGTTTTGGGACTTGGCGACTCGCCTCTAGTTCACTCGGTGCCGAGTCTAATCCCACGAAATACATAAGAGAATCATACATTAATAACTTGACACAAACATAGAGACATGGCACGAGTACCTCTTAACATCATTGACCTCAGATGGAGGTCCTAATCATCATACATGATAATGGGTCACCATCAACATTACCCTTATATTAGCATCAACATAAAAGGCTAAGAAGAGGTAAAATCTTTAAAAGAGGGGCTTAATTCGTCCTGACAACATCATGAACATTTCCATGAATTAGACATATATTTAGAAATCTTAAAATCACCATGAAGTCATTCAACTTAGAAATCTTAAAATCACCATGAAGTCATTCAACTCATACGATATGCATTAGACCTTCAATTCCTTAAGAAATCATAACCGGACATTTTATCAAACACTTGGCGGGTGTGTACTGCTAGTGCAAAACAATGCAATTAAAGAGTGAAAACATGCAAGTAAATCCCATGTAAAATAATTAATCAACACTTTTTAACACCCTCAAGCAACATACATCAAAATCCTTCAACATATCTCACATTAGATCTGAGATTTATAGCTCAAAAGATGCTAAAACAGTCATACTTTCATTAAACCCCAATTCACTTTGCAGTGAAATTTATAATAATCAAGACCCATGAGTAAATCAACTTTAAATCAAGCAATTTAAGTAGAAAAGAGGATTGGGCACCACAGGTGAAAGGACCCAATGGTTGAAACCCACATACCTTAGCTTTGGAGAATATCTTGAAGAAGACTTTAATGGAGACTTGAAGCTTGAGTGAAATCCTTAAGATCCGGAAGAGGGTTTGAGTCTTGAATTTAAGAGTGAAATATTTGGCTAACAGTTTTGGTGAATATTGGGGAATGTTTTGAATGACATGAGGGTTAAAAATGGAGAAGTATAGGTATTTTAGTGGATAGAAACACTTAGGCCCAAGACTTAAAAGTCTTGGACCGAAGTAAAATATCAGGACAATTTTAACACTAGTGCGTGTCGTGGAAGGAAAGCGCACTTACATAATTTTTCAACTCACTTTGAAAATTTGGATTTTGCTATGGTTGCTCTGCATTCGGGTTAGACCCATTTCCCACTCAATTTTGCACCCTGAAAAAAGAATATGAAGTCGAATTTTTGAAATAATGAATGGGTTTTTAGATATATAGAAATTACGATTCTGGATATTTCCGACACATATTTTTGGGCATTTTTTGGGTCGTTTCACTATTGTGAGGTTTGATGAAGGGTTTTGATGTATATTGCTTGAGGGTGTTACCAAGTATCTATTGATGTCTTTATACTAATTTATCTATCATGATTTCACTATTAAATTACATGGTTTTACACTAGCATTACACACCCTCTAAGTATTTCATAAAATGTATGGTTATGGTTTCTTGAGGAATTGAAGGTCCAATGCATGTCTTATGAGTTGAATAACTATATGGTGATGAAATGGTGATGGGATGATGATGGAATGATGATGAGAAGGAATGCATGTATACGATGATGAAATGAGTGAATATATGTATGATATTATCTCTATAGTGTTGGAGATGACCAAGCCTAGCTCAGAGGGTTGTAGGCCTGGGTAACCTATTGAAGATTTGGTACCTCAGTCACTAGCTCGGCAGGTGGTAGGCCCAGGTAACCTTGTTGGGGGTTGGTATCCAATCAACCTAGATGGGAGGGTTGTACTCTGTCAACCTTGATGGGGGGTTTGTACTCCGTCGACCTCGGTAAGGGATGATGTGTTTTCAAAATACAGCACATTTGGTGACTGAAACAAGGGATTTTGTGACTTCTTAAATGGACTTGTTAGTGTTTCGATGTGTTTTTGTGTTAATCTAGCAGAAAAATTAGGTTGGCATGATTTTGAAGAAAACTTGCATATTTTACTGAAGCATAGGGCATACGAGCCCACCTACAAGTCGTAGGTTGTGTCGTAGCAAGAATCAGAGACCAAAAATCAGAAATCTGTCAAGTGAATGTCACCCATACGAGCCCATCCTATGAGTCATAAGACAAACTACAACTCATATAGGTGGACTCGTAGCAAAAATCAGAGAGCCAAAATGTTGGACCAAAAATTGAAGACCCAACATATGATATAAACATACGAGTCATAGCCCAAGAAACGACTTGTACCTATGGATCGTACTAGTTTAGTTCAAAATGCCAAGAACCTAATACGAGACCTCGACTACGACTCGTAGGTTATCCTACGAATCATCACTACGAGACTTATCAGCTGCAGTTGTCTTTTCTGTGTAAATTCTAAGGTTATTTTGTAAATACTAAATATATTTTAAGTTAGGTTTTTGAGACGAGTTCAACCAGTAGACATTTTACAATTACATTTTGAAGCTTTTCCTAGGTTTTTAGAGTAGATTATTATTCTCTCTTGGAAAACCCATTTTGGGGATTGCAAATCTTGTCCTGTACTTATTGTTGATCAGTCAAGTTTCTGGGTTTGCAACTTGTGGTGCCTATATCCTTCATTGTTATTGGTGAAACTCTCAACTTTTTCTATTATAGGCATTCTTGTGTGTTTTGCTTTAGACATGAGCAGTTAAGTACCCACAATTTGGGGTGGTGGGAACATGGGTAGTTGACTTGAAATAACCTAGTTTTCTTGCATTTCTACGTATTGGGGATTTACATATATTGTCTATTTCCCTTGATTTTTAATGTTGTTTGGTGGTGGCCGACACCTAACCCCACCTACTATCACAATCCCGAAAAAGGTAGTGAAGAATAGAAAAAAAGAAGTAGGTGACAGGATTCAATTGATGTGTTCTCGTCTAATCAACCAAACCTTACCAAGGGGTGGTTGACTGGGATAATAGGTAACAGTTAGTTGACACGCCATGGTGAAATTCGACCTTCAACTTCACAAAAGGGCTGGAAGAATCTAAGTTACTCATGCAAATCACCAAGTATAGTTATGTTATCTAGGTTAATAGAGTCAACAAATCATGGGGAACACAATTCCCAAGTTTTCCCCAAAATTGAGTGCTTTCTCGCATTTTAATTAGTGTTTATTTTAGTTTGTTTTTGAATTACACCCCCTCCCCATTTAGAGATTGTAGTTATAAATAACAGAAATGATAGTAGTGAAGTCCTGTAGTCAAGCCCTATATTCCCTGTGGATTCGATCGTAACCTCAGTTAGGTTAATTACTGATAACGACTGCTTTCTTATTAGAGCGTGACCATCATAAAAAATTGTGGCGCCATTGCCGGGGAATACGACTAGGTTTTGATTTAATTTCACCTATTGGTTAATTCTAATGTTGATTTCTAGAGTCTTCTGTATTTTTTTTTGTTAGTTTATTTTTTGTGCAGGTTGGCTAGCACTATGACTAAGCAAACGTACTACATTGTGAATGACTTGTTAGAAATTTTGCATAGGCGCTCCCTATTTTATGGGCAAGAGTCCGAGGATCACCAAATCCATCTGGAAAATTCGAAGAAAACATTGAAAGGGGTCCTTGGGACAAGACATCCTGTTTGGGAGGCCATGGCTCATTAGATTTTGGCCATGACTCTCCGGAGTGCTACGGAATGGTGGTTAATTCTCCCACCCGATGTTTGCTCGAACTGGGGAGGGGGGAAGTATAGAGAGTCTTCTTTATGAACTTCTACAGAGAGTCTAATAGGCGAAAACTACAAAATAACATCTGTAATTTCAAAAGAATTCCAGGAGAACCTTTTGTAGTGGCTTGGGAAAGATACAAGCAGTTCTTGGCAGTGAATCAGAACCATGGTCTGACTAATGATGAGTTGGCAGCTAGCTTCTATCGAGCGATACCCTCTTAACAATAAGGATAGGCTAACGCATTGTTAGGAGGAGTCTGTTGAGCGTTCGTAAGATAATCATTTAAAGAGATCAACAAGAGCATGGACAAGCTATCTGCAATAGCCCAAGTCTACCAACCCCTTCAAGGGCAAGTCTGCCCAACCAAGGTGAATGAGCAAGATGACATTGTCGGGAGATAAAGTTTGATTTCCTCAAATGTAATTACAAAGTGGAATAACAAACTATATTGATGTAAAGTCTGGGTGATAGAATTGAGCAGCTCGCTGAGCAACTAGATTCAGTGTAGGATGAACAAAGAAAAAGTAAAAGAAGCAGTGATGAAGCACATGAGGAAGTCTGAGTACTCATGAATGACTAAGTTGAGCCACGCATTAAACAAGGCGCTTCTAGGGAGGCAACCCAAGTATATTTTGTGTGTTGCTTTATTTTGAGACATTTTATCGTATTTTAATTGTTGACTAGTGAGTTAATAGTGTGTTGTGATAGTTGAGACTATGAACTAATTGTTTCAATTGGCATTTTGGTCTATTCTAGGTAATAGGTTTCAGGAACAAACCAAGTACTAAAGAATGGATCAGTTAAATTCGGATGCAGCTCATACAAGCAGGCCTATGAATCATAGTGAATGTTATGAATTGTATTCATGCCTTGTAGAGGAAAACATTGAGTACCAAACGTTGGCACACACACCATGAGCCAACCTTACAATTCGTAGGGACCTCTATGAGTTGTAAGCGGGGTTGGTAGTTTTCAGGCATGAAATTGAAATTTTCCTAAGTGTTGGGTTTGGTACGAGATCGGGACCTACGAGTCATATGGAATCATATGACCTATAGTCAGGGTCTCATAAGATCAATTTGCAGAATCTTAAAGGTCAAACATTGTGAATGTTAAGAGACCAACGTCTCTTGGTTCTTCATATCCCTTCATGAATTGTCCCTTTCAGTTTATAACTCCCCCATCATTCCCTTTGACCAATTCATGCATTTTCACATTTTTCACAAACTAAAATTCCCCAGCAAATGAATTGAGCC
This sequence comes from Solanum clarkiae, assembly GCA_011800125.2. NCBI lineage: Eukaryota > Viridiplantae > Streptophyta > Magnoliopsida > Solanales > Solanaceae > Solanum > Solanum clarkiae. The sequence goes on along the minus strand of JAABOM020051537.1, from coordinate 5,985 downwards.
ATAAAGAACTCTTCTTGTTTTCTCTCATAGGTCATTCACTTATTCATTTGGTAAGTTCTCGAAATTGATTTCGGTTTATCTATGAAAAATTCCTCGTCTTAGGGATGATTGAATGAAGGCATAAAGATCATGAAAAGTATAACCATGTCAAAAAAAATCCTATGATAGTTAGGAGAATGTGATATACAATTATAGATATCTTTGTAAATGGTCGAGTTTTAAATCTTGTCCTTGTTTGGTGAATTTGATATCCAATGTTATGACCATGTGCATTTGTTTCTTATTTTATGGATCATAATGAACCTCACGTGGGACTAAAATTGTTGGTTTGAGGGGTGGTATAGTTTTATTGTCAGTGTGCGCTGATGCTAATAATTTTAGAAGAAATTTGAACTGTTAAGGAGGAATTCATGCTTTGTTTTGATATGGTTGGTAATGATAAGTCCTTATGGTTTACCATTGTATTGCTTATGCTATTGTTGTTGTAACCTTTAATGCCTTCTTGGTTTGTTATTGGTTTTTACGGAAAGGTTAGCGGCACCTATGGGCTCTCTGTTTTCTGCTACGAGGACTACGACTCATAGGTAACCCAATGAGTCGCACCTACACCAAGATTATGCAGCCCTGAACCTGGTTTAGTGTCTTTACTTAAGATACTTTATAGTTAGTTGCTTGATGATTTTATGTGTTAGTGTGCTGGTACAAAACATTAGGGTGCTCAGGCTTTTTTCTATAATGGTTTTGCAGAGAAAATTTCTCCAAAAGGGCGAAGAGTTGTTACCCCATCCCTCGAACACCAATTGAGGGATAACACATCTAAGGATGATCAATCAACTGTAGAAATGAATGTACACCCTGACTTTGAGGCTAGTGTGCCCTCGACACAATCACAATCAACTAGAGAGCCGAGGAAAGTGGATAGCTCCTCCCAGTGTGATTGGGAGGACAAAGAAGACAGGTAGATGACTCCACTTTTGCCTCTGGTTCTCTTGAAGTTTTTCAGTCTCACCCAGAAGAGACTGCGCCTCTGCAGTAAATTGATTCTGCTTACTCTGTCACCTCCACTGATCTATAAAACACAAGATGGTCTGTTCCTAGAATGAGAGAGATTTATGATAAGGTACTGGAACTTAAGATTCAAGGGAGGCTGGTGTGAAGATTTCATGAGGAGGCAAGGTTGAAAGACACAGGGTTGAAAGGTGTACAAAATTTAGAAGTTGATATAGACCGTCATGGGTTAGGATGGTTTTCACAAGTGCTGGGGAAGTAATCCCCTTACCTGGTCCGAGAATTCTATGCTTCTTACTTTGCTACTGTATGTGGCAACCTTTCGAGGCTTATGAAGCCCATTGATGTACCACGGTTGAGTGAAGTCAAGGTTAGGGGTGAGATTGTCCACACCTCGGCAGAGACTATTTGAAGGGTGCAATTCGGACCTAATTATAGAGCCCCACACTCTATAGCAGAATATGACCATAGGATGGTGGACATGAGGAAATCAGTTAATCAGAATGATGTTGGGCTGAAAATGGAGTTATTAAGGTGGATAGCAGGCCAAATGTGCGAGGAAGGTGTTGAGCCGATATGGGTTACATACCATGCCAAGAATATTCTGAAGGTCCATCTATCATTTAGGGCAATGTTTTGGTGGTTTATTATCTGAATGCGCATCAGGCTTACATTCACAGATAATGTGATCACATTAGAGAGGGCCATGTTGTTGGCGAGCATCTTGGCAGGGTATGAAATTTATTGGGCTCGCATTTTGGCAGAACAGATCCATGTGTCAGTAGTCCACACTCATCAAGCATTGCCATTCCCCATTCTGATTCCTAGATTATGCAAGGAAGCAGGTGTAATGGTTTATCTTCACTTGGACCCTCATATAGAGGCTTTGCGTATGATGGATCCTAGCTTAATCAAGGCTGATGAAAACCCAATCATCCTACAAAGAGCTATCCCACCTCCTATGCTAGAGCAATTCTTGGTAGAGCCTCAGATGCTAAGTTCACCTCTAGCTACTACCTGTACTACTTCGGCTACTACAGAGCCCACACCTGCGGTTAAGATCGAGTGTACACCATCCTCCAGCACTCCAGGATTAGCAGGATCTTCTTTAGAGGTTGACCCTCTTTTCTCTGTTGTTGCATTTCATACTTTATTGCGCAGGGTGACTATTGTAGAGAGCAAGCTACGCGCGCTATCAATGCAGGTCTGGCCATTGATTGATTAGACTGTTCGGGACTCCGAGGAGAGAATGAAGGCATATGCTCGAGATTTAGTTGATGAGAGAATCCAAGGAGTGGACGCCAGCATTGATGCATTTAAGGCCAGAGTTCACAAAAGGCTTGAGAGAGCTAGGCCTACCGATGCGAGTGCTTTTACTGCGGAGTTGGCCAAATTCAAGGCCGACTTATTGCAGATTTTAGCAACCCCCGTTCCAGCCCTAGAGGTAGTACCGGTAGGTGATGAGGCATTGGATTGGCTCACCGACTGCTCGGACACCCAGATGAAGAGGCCCCATGAGCATGCTGATCCAGAGCCAACCCCGAAGAGGCCAAGACCTGAGAAGGGGGAGCCCATACAAGAGGAGGTGATGCAGGAGTCAATACTATTGGCGCCCATTCAGAGAGACCAAGCACAGCACACCCCATAGGGAGAGGCCACCTTAGGAGTAGCTACAGCCCAGGCAGCTGAGGAGGAGAGGCAAACCAAGGACATCGCAGAACAGACCGATGTTGGTGCATGAGCACCATGATGTTCGCCCATTTTTTACCCCAACTTTTACTTTTCTTTGTGGATACTCTATCCTTTTGTTAGGAAATATTGTTTTTCTTTTGGTTTTTGTGGATGCTCTTGTTGGATAATGTTTTTATTAGCTTTGAATGTATATATATCTATGTTATGTTTTTATATTTTCATCTTTTTTTGTATTGTTACTTTGAGGACATTGAATCCTATTTTTGTGGGGTGGAGGAAGTTATGGATTGAGGAGAAGTCTGAGTAGCCTCAAGTCCATAGCTTCCCCTATTTTTTATCCCAAAGTTTTCTTGCCGTGTTTCTTTTTCCTTGTGGATGTTTAACTTTCTATTGAACCGACATGTTTAGGTAGTATATATAATTTCTAAATGCATAGTAGCGTCATCTGTTGGCATATATATGATTCTTAGCTATTCTTTAAACTTTTGATGAAATATTGAGTACCCTTAAAATTTTTGAGGTTATGATTATTGATGCATTCATGCATCATTTAGTATCCGGCAATGTTTGTTCTTATATTGTGAAGGTAAGAAGAGACTGAAACCATGACTTGTGAGTCTTTACTTGATTATGAATGCAATTGTCATGTGTGCTATGAGCTTATTTTGCTGCATTCATGCATCTTCTATAGACCATGAATTTTCCTTGTTACTATAAAGTTCGCTTGGTGATGTGGTGGAGATGGAAAAGATCTTAGGCCTTTGCTCCGCGAGTAAAACTACTTTTAGCCTAAATGACCCATCATATGAGGGAGCAAATCCCTTGTTCCAAACTTTTGAGCTTCTCATGTACTCATTCATTCTTGATACATTGTTAGCTTATCCCTGTTTGATGAAATGTCTTGATATTGGCCCTTGTCAATCCTTGAACATGTGAACCTTGATTGAGGGCAAAGGCCTAAGTCGAGGGTGGCTGCAGTTAGTGGCCCTGCTTTAATGCATAGATATTATGTAGTTCACTTGAGGCTAAAAGCCTAAGTTGAGGGTGGCCCTTATTGTGGCAAAGTAATAATAATAAGGTGGTTACTTGGGAAATTAAGAAAGAAATAAAAAAGCATGTGTCGAGTGAAGTAAAAGAAAAGAAAAGAAAAGTGCCTAAAGTTGAGGAAAAATAGCAAAAATGAGCCTGAAATTGAGGTACAGTTCAAAAGGAGAAACAAAGCAATTGATAAAAGTTAAAAACAGGAGTAAAAGGGTGAATTGATTTAAAAGGGTTGTATTATGAAAGCAAAAAGTGTTGGAAAACATGATTAAAGGATAACTTTTAGTCACTATTTGTCCAAAATACCATAACAAAGCATCCTGAACCTATCTTACAAGCCTATAAGTCCTAAAGTGATCCAACTCCACTTTATCACCAAGCCAGAATATGAGTATAGAGGCAAGCCTATGGTGTTAGTCAATATGTATTGAATTTCAATTGTGAGAGTGAGAATGCTTCCTCAGTCCCTGAATTCTGAATGCTTTAGAGTTAGTATAAGTGACTTCTTTCCAATGAGGGCATTTTCACTACTTGAGTAGCATATGACTACACCAGCAATTGTGGATAGTTGATGCTCCTTAGCTTGTCATAGTTGGATTGCCAGGTATCTCATTATGTTCTTGTTTACTCAATAATCTTATAATCCTGTTTTGAAAATAGTAGTTGTGTACCTAAATCAATTAAGTGATATATATGCCACAAGTTTAGTTGCTATTTATTTCTCTTTGTCTGTGTAGATTGAGTCGTCGCTTGAGGACAAGCAACAGTTCTAAGTTGAGGGTGTTGATTTGCTGTCAAAATAAAGCACATTTGGTGCCTAAAACAAGGGATTTTGTGAGTTCTTGAAGCGACATTTTAGTATTTTGATGTGTTTTTGTGTTGATCTTGCAAAAAAGTTAGGTTGCATGATTTTGAAGAATAGTTGCAGATTTTGTTGAAGCAAAGGCCATACGAGCTTACCTACGACTCGTAGCTCACTCTACAAGTCGTAGGTTGCGCCATAGCAAGAATTAGAGACCAAAAATCAAATATTTTCCAAGTGAAGGTCACCCATACGAGCCCAATCTATGAATCGTAATACACAATACGACTTGTATTGGTGGAATCGTAGCAAGAATCAGAGAGCCAAAATATTGGATCAAAAACTAAAGACCAATCCTACAATACAAATATACGAGTCGTAGCCTAAGCAACGACTCGTACCGATGGGTCATACTAGTTCAGTCCAAGATGCCAAGAACCTTATAGAAGACCTCGACTACAACTCGTACGTCATTCGACGAGTCATAACTGCGAGACTTATTAGCTGCCAGCTGTCTTTTCTGTGTAAATTCTCGGGTTATTTTTTAAATAGTATATATATCTTAAGTTTTGTTTTTGAGATGAGTTTGACCAGTTTACATTTTACAATTACATTTTGAAACATTTCTTAGATTTTTAGAGTAGATTATTTTTCTCTCTTAGAAAACCCATTTTGGGATCGCAAATCTTGTCCTATACTCACTGTTGATCAATCAACTTTGTGGGTTTCAACTTGTGGTGTCTATCTCCTTCATTGTTATTGATTAAACTCTCAACTATGTCTATTATATAAATTCTTGTGTGTTTTTATTTAGACATGAGTAACTAAGCACCAACGACTTGGGATTGTGGGAACCATAGGTATATTGACCGGAAATAACCTAGTTTTCCTGCAGTTATTTGATTGGGGTTTTACATGAGTTGTCTATTCCACAACAGTTTTTATGTTGGTTGGTGGTGTTCAACACCAAACCCCGCCTACTATCATGATCCAAACCAAGGTAGTGACGAATAGGAAAAGGAAAGTTGATGATAGGATTCGGTTGATATGTTCCCATCTAATCGACCAAACCTGACCAAAGGGAGGTTGACTGGGATAATAGGTAATGGTTAGTTGGCAAGCCATGATAGCGGACCAAGGTCCAAAGTGAAATTTGACATTCACCTTCACAAGAGGGCTAGAAGAACCTACGTTATCTTCCTACATGGTGATTTTCACAAGAGAGCTGGAAGAACCTAAGTTACTGTCCTGTATGCAAATAACCAATTGTAGTTATGTTATCTAGGTTAATCGAGTCAATGGACCATGGGGATCATAATTCCCAAGTTGTCCCCAAAATTGAGTGTCTTCTCGCATTTTAATTAGTGTTTATTTTAGTTTGTTTTTGAATCAGAACCCCCCCCCCCCGCCCTTATTTAGAGATTGTTGTCATAAATACTAGA
>JAABOM020051517.1:0-15672 GCA_011800125.2 Solanum clarkiae | reverse complement strand
GAAACTTTCATAACATAAACATCAAAACAAGAGAGTCAAGGCTCAATACATAACATGTCCAACAACACCTCTAAAACATAGATAGGAACGAGGATCAAGACAAGCAACCAGGCTCACCCTCATAGTTAATACATGCATAAGAGAAAGATAGTCTTAGTACATAGCATGAGATCATAGATATTATCACCGAAATTGAGGACTCACCAACTATCTTGAGAGAAATCGTACTAGCCACATAGAGGAAGATGCACAAGTAGGGCTCCAGTTCCTACATGGTGACATCATGTAGGCATAGAGTATACATTAGTACATTTGAATGTACTAAGCATGTAGGATACAATGCAACAAGAGATAAGCAACATAATCAAAATGCATAAACACAGGCACTAAGTAAACATACATAAATATGGCATGCATAGATGATGCTTAGAGTAAATCATGCTTATATGGAACATAATATGTGTGTAAGAAGAGACCATCATTATAGAGGTCATAGTTCATCAAGATATAAACCCCTTGATTGGTTGGTGGATTGTCGCACCCTAACACCCATGGTAATTGTGGTACAAACTCCTCAACCCGGTTATAAAGGTACAAACCTCTTGATTAGTTAGTAGACCATCTCACCCTACCACCCATGGTGATTGAGGTACAAACCCCTCAACCCGGTTATCAAGGTACAAAGCCCTCGGCATGGTTACCCGGGCTCTTAACCACCTGAGTAGGGCATGGTCAATTTCTAATACTATATAGGAGAATAGCATATACATACATTCCTTTGATCATCATAAAGTCATTCAACTCATAAGACATGTTTTGGACCTTCAATTCATCAAGAAACCATAACCGAATATTTTATCAAATACCTGGTAGGTGTGTAATACTAGTGTAAGATCATGCAAACAAAGAGTGAAATCATGCAATAAAATTCAATGTAAGATCACCCATCAATACTTAGTAACATCCTCAACCAATATACATCAAAACCCTTCATCAAATCCCATAATAGATCTTAGATTCATAGCTCAAACTTGCTTAGATAGTCACAAGTTTATGAAATCCCAACATAGTTCTGTAGTCTAATTCATAATACATAAGATCCAAAAGTAAATCAACTTGAAATCATGCAATTTAGGTAAAAAGGAATTCGGGCTTCATGGGTGAAAGGAACCCATCAATGAAACCCACATACCTTAGATCTTAAATATCTTGGAATTGAGTTGGGAAAGAATGGCAGCTTGGAAGTGCATCTTGGAATCCAAAAACTTGTTCTTGAGTTTCCTTGAATTTGTATTGGAGTCTTGGTGGTGGCTTTTGAGAGAATTTGAGAGTGTATTTGAGATAAGAATAATGATTTTGATATTTTAGAATAGGGTTTAGGTCTTTTGGGGAGGTTAAGATAGCATTGAAAGTGTAAAAAGGTCATTAGAGTAATTAGAATTTAAGAAAACACCATTAGTGAATGGATGGAAAAATTGGCAAAGTGTTGCCTCACTGGAGGCTTGACTGGTCGTGTGGCACTCCACGGGTCATGCGGAGTGCCCATGAGACAAGACTTAGGCTCAAAATTGCAATTGGAACAATTGAGAAAAAGTTAGTGTCAACGTCACTTTTACGGGCCACTTTCACGGACCGTGTGGTGTTACACGAACCGAGTAGTGGTCCATCCAACTATTACACAAACTGAGTAATGTTCCATCCAACCACACTTAGAGAAGAAAATGTGGCCAGACCACCCCATGCCCAAGTGCCACGAGCTGTTAACCCTCGCATGGCCCGTCAAGGGTGCCCGTGGCACCACACTTGGCCAAAATATCCCCTCATGCCAACCTTTCCTCTTTTACACACCCCTATGACCCTCCAACACGATCAGTGGCAAGCCACACAGGCCTGTGCCACTGGCTGTGTCACATTCCTTAGGTAAAAAAATTCCTTTTCCAGCCCCAAGCCATCCAAATGACCCGTCAACACCTCACTGGTCACCAAGCTGTCCGTGTGACATCACTGCACCTAAGGGAACCTTTCTTCTTTCACATGAACAAGATCGGAGCACTCCACGGAGAGACACTTGGCCTTATGAATTATTTCTCTAATAAATCTCCCAACTGCTCCTTCAACTCTTTCAACTCTGCAGGAGCCATTTTATATGGCAGAATAGAAATAGGTTGGGTGTTAGGAAGGACATTAATTTTGAATTTGATCTCCCTATTAGGAGGAACTCCGAGCAGATCCTCAGGAAACTCTCTCACAATCAGGACAGACACAAGAGTAGGGGGCTCAAAATCATCGGATGTAACTCATATGAGGTGGTATATACACCCCTTAGAGATTAGTTTTTTGGCCTTCAGGTAAGAAATAAACTTACCCTTCGGTGCAACAGAGTCTCCTTTCCACTCAATAACAGGCTCATCTAAAAATTGGAATTTGACGGTCTGAGTTTGGCAATCAACAGAGGCATAACAAGAGTGAAGCCAATCCATACCAAGGATCATGAAACACCCCTCATGTGCTTCAGAATGCCCCATAATCATAATTTTCATATATCTCAAAATTCGTGCGTGATTTCAATAATCTGATTTCATATTCTTGATTAAAGGGCACAATTGAGTGGGAAATGGGTATAATCAGAATTTTAGAAGACTCATAGCGAAAAATAATTTTCGCTAATTTTTTATTTTCCAATGGTTGTCTGCGCCCAGGGCGCAACGCACCTGGGGTGCGCCACAGTGTATTTTCATCTCCGCGTCTGGTCCGCATCATGCCAGGGGCGCAGATCATTGTAAAATTTTCCTCTGTTGTTTTATTTCATCCAAGGCCATTGGGGTAATAGCCCCATGCCTATTTAAATGTGAAAGTTTTCATACTTAGCCATTTTTCAACTCTATAACTCACAAAAGCCTCTCTGAAACCTCTCCAAGACTTTATCAAATCTCTCATTCAAATTCAAGGATTTCAAGCTCAATTTTGGGGCTCAAGAACCCCTATCAAGCTTCAAGTTTCTCCCAACTCAATTTCAAGGAAAATTCAAGTTTGAGGTATGTGGGTCTTCATCTACAGGGCCCTTTCACCCATGGAGCCCAGCCTTTTTTTTATGAAAATTACATAATTTCAAGTTGTATTACCTATGGGTATCTTTTGTTATGAAATATGAACATAAATTATGTTGGGGTTTTTCAAGTGTTGATTGAATATGCATGAATGTCTATTTTAAACTTATTCCATGAGTTGATCTATGTCTATTGAGATTATGCATGATTTGAGCTTTGAAAACTATGAACTATGATGAATTTTCGATATGGATTTCATGAATACCTAAATTGGGGTTTTACTATAATATTGGTGGCTTGATTTGAAATTGATTTATACTCATCTTGTTATACTCCTGAGTTGCATAATTTTGAACAAGTATCATAAGCTCGCCATGTGTTTGATGAAATTACATGACAAGAATTCTCAAGTTGTTCATATGATTTACAAGTCAAGTGACTTCATGATGATTAAGGGCTTTCAAGCATGTATTGAATTCATGAAAAGTATCTATGATTTTACAATTATCACGTTAAGCCCTATTTCAAGATTTTTACCTCTTGTGAGCCGTTCAAGTTAAAGCAAGGGTTCATGTATGATTATTATCTACTCTCATGTTCAAGTTAGGCTCACTAGTAGAGGTCAAGCATGTTTATGAGCTACTCAAGTAATGTTATCATGTCTCTTACAAGTTAGTAAGGTTATGATTATTTTATGTATTCTGTGGGATTAGACTTAGTGCTGATTAAGGCTTAAGATGGGGGCTCGACTCAAGGGGTCCTTATATAAAGTCATTAGTCTCTAAAATATGTGCCCCCATAGGATTATATATATTCTCTCTCATTGATTTCTAGTGGATCCATCTGGTTATACTACACCTTGTCAAGGGGTGACATGCCTCGGATTGTTTATTATATGGTTTACCATGGCAAGTAGAGCACACTTTGTCGAGGGGGTGACATGCCTCGATCACCTAATCAAGGAGGTTTCAAACCTTGGATTCCAGGTAGTAGCTCGCTTAGTCTATGTTGGTTAAGGTTTTCTCCCATATATGTATTATATATTATGCAAGTTAAGTGTTTTACGTGCATGTGTTATTACAAACATTGATCATACACGTCGTATAAAGATTATATCAATTGTCTATATGTAAGCATTTCGAATGTGGTGACTTATATCCTTGTTGCATTACATCCCGTATACTTAGTACATTCAAACGTACTAATGCATACTCTATGCCTACATGATATTACCATGTAGGGACCAGAGCTCCTTTTAATCACCCTCCACCACCTGGCTAGTTCGATCCTTATAGAAGACTTTGGTGATTCCTCAATTCCGAGGAAAATATCTACTTATTTCTTTCTATGTTGAGACTTGTTTCTTATGTTAAATATTTGTTACTATGAGAGTAAGCCTGTGGAATGTCTTGGCCCCCGCTCCATTCTAAAGTAGAGGTGTTGTTGGATACTATGTTTGTATATGCTATGAGCTTGACTCTTCTCATGTTTTTATGATTATCAAAGATTTCCCTTAGTCTCATTTCCCCTTATTATTAATTGACTCCTGTTATATAAAATTTTGCTTCCACAACCAAGGATGTGCACATGTTACAATCAAGAGTCTTGTTTGGGTTGTCTTTGGACTTCTCATTCACTATGTCATGACTAGGTCCTTGGCTTGGGTCATGACAAGGTTGGTATCAAAGCACTAGGTTGTTAATGGTCCTCAAAAATCTAACACACCTCATAGATTAGAGTTTTATTTATGGGTGTGAAGCGCGCCACAACTATGAATTGGAGGCAATGAGGCATTTTAGGAAATGCTTCACTCCTTCATGATCTATGTCGTGTGATAGAGCTAAGTCCCCTAAGGCTTAATACTTATTCCGGACCATTACATTTCAGAATATGTCTCAAGTTATCCAGAATGGTGGACAGAGCGATAACCATCTCTCACTTGAGGCTCAACTTCCCAACGATGGCATATCAAATGCGGAGATTCGTAATACTCTATGGCTTTTGGCCAAGGCTGTGACCACTCAACTCAACTAATTGATGGGTTCCTCTAAGACCTTAAATGATAAGAGGGGGGAGAGAAAGCCCAAGAGAGCTCGAGTTGAGGGTAATTCATCTTTTACTAGACTACTGGTGCTCAAGTACAAAGAGGAAAGTATCCATTTCGTCATTTGTCAAGGGTGTAGCAAGAAGCATAATTAGAAGTATTTGGAAGGCACCAAGAGTTGTTTCAAGTATGGTAGTGCTAGGCATAAGGTGATAGATTGCCCAGTGACCTCAAGGAAGGGAGAAGAAAGGTCCAATTTGAAGGTGGGCTTATATATGCTATGCCCAGTGGCAATGGTGGAGCGACCCATCCTAGGTGCTCAAAATGTGGGAGAAATCATAGTGTCACATGTTGGAGGAACATGGGTGCATGATTTTGGTGTGGCAAGATGGGCCACAAGATTGTTGATTGTCCCCATGCTCAAAATAAAGGTAGAGATGGTCGTCCTCAAGGTCAAGGTGCTAATGTGAGTCAAAGGGTGCAAGGTGGTGCTGATGTACTGTCAAATTACAACATATTTGGTGCCTAAAACAAGGGATTTTGCAAGTTCTCTAAGCGACTCTTTATGGTTTTTATGGTTTTTTGTGTTGTTATTACAGAAAAGGTAGGTTGGCATAATTTTGAGAGAAAGTTGCAGATTTTGCTGAAATACAGGGCATACGAGTCTGCCTACGAGTAGTAGCCAAAGCTACGAGTCATAAGGTGATCTCGTAGCAAGGAACAGTGAGCAAAAAATCAGTAGTCTGCTAAGTGGAGGTCAACCCTACAAGGCTATTCTACGAGTCGTAGGTCTCACTACGACTCGTACAGGTGGGTTGGTAGCAAGAAACAGAGAGCCAAAAATTTGGAGCAAGAACTTAGGTCCTGAACTATAAGAGGAGCATACGAGTCATAGCCTAAGCAATGACTCATATCAGCAAATCGTAATAGTCAAGTCCAAAATGCCAAATGCTGACTATGAGACCACCTCGATTATGACACATAGGATGACCTATGAGTCGTACCTATGCGATATATCTGCTGCCAGCTGTCGTTTCTATATAATTTTTAGGGTGTTTTTATAATTAGTATAAATAGATAAGGTTAGGTTTTCTTAAGGGAGGAGTTGACATTCGCAGCTACTTGTAAATATTCAAGGAGCATTTTTAAGGTTTAGAGTAGATTTTTATCTTTCAATTTGAAGACCCACTTTGGGGGGATTGAAAACCCATATTGTACTAATTTTTCATTAATCCAAGCTTGTGGTTTTCAACTTGAAGGTGTTCTTGCTTTACATTGCTTTGGGTAAACTCTTAACTATGTCATTTATTTGCATTATTATCGATTTTGCCTTAGCCATAAGTAGCTAAGCACCCACAACTTGGGGTTATAGAGACCATGAGTAGTTGACTTGAAATAACCTAGACTTTGTGCATTTATTTGATTGGGGTTTTGCATGTATCTGGTTGATTGTTTGGCCAGTTCAAGTGCATGTTTTAGTGTGGCACAAAGGATCATAATTCGAGACATTGTCCATGGGTTACTAAGAATGATGAGAATGATCGTCGATGTTCTCAACCATACCCCTTTAGGGGTCACTAGACTTGGCATGGTTCTTCATCGGTATGTTAAAGAATTTTTTGACTATGATGTGTATGCATTACTGATAGATCCAGGTGCCACTCTCTCTCTCTCATTACTCCTTTTGTTACCAAAAAACTTCATATGAGTCCCAAATTGTTGTATGAACCTCATGAAGTGTCTATGCTCGTTACCGAGTCCATTGTTGGTAAAATAGTCTATAGAAATTGTCTCGTGTTCATATTGCATAAAATCTTACCTTGCGATTTTGTTGAACTTGACATGGTAGATTTTGATATTATTCTTGGGATGGATTGGTTACCTGCATATTATGCTTCCATTGATTGTAGGACCCGTAGGGTGAGATTCCAATTCCCTAGTGAGCTCGTTCTTGAGTAGGAAAGTTATAATGTGGTGGTCAAGGGTAGGTTCATTTCTTATCTTAAAGCCCAAAAGTTGATTTCTAAGGGTTGCCTTTATCATCTTGTGAGGGTTAATGATGTGGATTCTAAAGTACTTCCTATTGAGTCGGTTCCGATGGTCAATGAGTTTCTTGATGTCTTTCCCATGAGCTTCTAGGTGTTCCTCCTGAAAGGAAATAGACTTTGGTACAGACCTCCTTCTTGATACACAACCCATTTTAATTCCCCCTTACCGTATGGCCCTGGCGAAATTGAAGGAGTTGAAGAATCAATTAAGAGATTTGTTAGAAAAGGGTTTCATAAGGCCTAGCAAGTCACTTTGGGGGTGCACCGGTGTTGTTTGTAAAGAAAAATGATGGTTACCTTAGAATGTGCATTGGTTACCGGCAACTTAATAGAGTCATCATAAATAACAAGTATCCTCTATCAAGGATAGATGACCTTTTTTATCAACTACAAGGGGCTAGTCACTTTTCTAAGATTCATCTTCAATTCGGGTACCACCAAGTGAGAGTGAGGGAATATGATATTCCCAGACGGCCTTTTGAACTAGGTATGGGCACTTTGAATTTGTGGTAACGTCTTTTGGTTTGACTAATGCACCAACTATATTTATGGATCTCATGAATAGGGTCTTTAACCCTATCTTGATATGTTTGTGATGGTCTTTATTGATGATATATTGATTTATTCCTAAAGTGAAGAGGAGCATGTGAATCATTTGAGGGTAGTGTTGAAAATTTTGAGGGGTGAGAGGTTGTTTGCTAAATATGAAAAGTGTGAATTTTAGGTGAAAGAGGTTGCATTTCTAGGCATGTGGTGTAGGGTGATGGCATTAAGGTGGATCCTAAGAAGATGGAGGTGATAAGGAATTGGCCTAGACCCTTGACTCCGATGGATATTAGGAGTTTCTTGGGTTTGGCAGGTTACTACCGGAGATTTGTGAATGGTTTTGTCACGACCCAAACCTAGAGTCTAGACATGACACGGCGAATGGGGAACCTGAAGGGACCCAAAACAAGCTTCTTAGCATATCATACACACATCCTTAGTCACGAAAGCAATTAAACAACAACAAGAGAGTCAAAATAGGGATAAAGGGACTAAGGGAATCCTTTGATGTCATAAAACATAAGGAGTCAAACTCGTAACATAGATAAATCGTAATATTCCAACAACACCTCTAAACTTAGAATAGAACGGAGGCCAAGGCATTTTTCGGGCTCACCCTCATAATTGTCAAATATCAACATAAAGAAGTTTTAGAAATAACAAAACAAAATAGATAGTGTCCTCGAACTTGAGGACTCACCAAGATTATCTTCAAGATGTCAAACTAGCCACGTGGAGGAGGATAGTAAAATAGAGCTTCGGTCCCTACATGGTAACATCATGTAGGCATAGAGATATGCGTTAGTACATTTGGATGCAACAAAGGATAGGCAACATGATAAAAATGCATAATTATAAGCAAAGGATAAGTAAGATATCAATATGGCATGCATGACTACTAGAAAATAATCATTCTTGCATAGCTTGTTCAACACAATAAGGTGACATGATTAGATAATCCAAATACCTTATACTAGAGGGTGAGTGGTATAGCATCGGTCATAACCCCTTTTAGTAGGTAATGGTTAGTACATGAGGGTAGAGGGATGTCATAGTTCGTTCCCTACATGCACATGTAATATAATATAAAGTTTCGAATCACACATGAGGGTGAGGCGTACCACATAGTTCATAAAACCTTCATGGGAGAATAAGATAGTAAGTAGTATTGATTCATACATGAGGGTGACGCACACTACATAGTTCATAACCCCTTTATGTAAGAATTGACCTTATACTAAAGGGTGAGGCATACCACATAGTTCATAACCCCATCTAGTAGGCTGTAACATAAACCTTCACATAAGAATTCAATAATTCATAAACAACCGAGACTTGTAAAATCATAGATAATTTCATGATTTCAAAACATACTTTGTAGCTCACAAACATCATGAAATCACTTGACTTGTAAACCATGCAATAGACCATCAATAACTCAAGAATCCTAAACAAGACAATTTATCAAACACTCAGCGGTTAATGTTACTTCAAAATCATGCAACTCAAGAATGAAGACATGTGAGAAAAATCAATATAAATCAACCCACCATCACTAGGTAATACCCTCTTTTAAGATACATCAAAATCCCTAATCAATCCATACAATAGATCATAGCTCCATAGCTCAAAACATGCATAGTTGAACAACATTTCATAGAACCCCAATATGGTTTATACTCAAAATTCATAATAAGATATAGACATAGATAAACCCTCTCGAAAACATACAATTTATGTAAAAAAAAAAAAGGAAGGTTGGGCACCATGGGTGGAAGGACCCAATGGTTGAAACCCACATACCTTAATCTTGGAGTTTCTTGAAGAAGGAATTGAGGAGGACTTGGGGCTTGACTTGGTTTCCTTGAACTCCAATAGAACTTCTTAAAAGTGTTGAGAATGGATGGAGAATTTGATGAAGATTAGAGAGCAATTTGAGAGTTTTTTGTGAGTTTTTAGGACTAAAAAGGGCTAAAGAATGAATGATTTTTGCATATATGGGTATTAGGTTCTTACCCAATTACCCTAGAGTAAAAAAGAATTTTGGAAACTGTTGAACTAGTCCACGCCAAGTCCACGTTGTGGACTGGTTGCGGACAGCTATTATTTTTATGAAGTTTCACCAAAAAATTATTTTCTTGGCATAGATAAAGTATACCTTGTAGGTACTAATTTTTCCATATAAGTTTTCCCTCTAAACAAGAATATGAAGTCGAATTTGCAGAATTCTGACGTATTGTGAGATATTAAAGAAAATATGCATCATGAGGTCTTTCCGAGCTATGAAGAGGGGTGTTCAAATATCCCCGATTTTGAGACATAAGTAAATAACGATTATAGGGTATTCCTAAGAAAATGTTGGGCATTTCAATATCTCCCCCTTGGGAATATTCATCCCCGAATGTCCAAAAAACGTATACAAGAGAAGTAAGTAAGATACTTTCAGCCCATATAGAAATGCAATAATGCACTTAAACATCATTTCAAAATAATCTCAACATAAGTGTCAAAATCACCATGAATTTAAACATAAATGTATGCAAATGACATGAGGACTAAATCTTAAGACTTGGAATTATATGAAGGACTTAGTTGTTATCTAAGGCTTGAATAGAGTGAAAGAGGTATTAAATCGCTCTTTTATGACCGCTTTGGCTCCCCTGTTGACTCCTTCGTCTCATCAATTCCTCCAAAAAACTTTGACAGAAATTACATCCTTGTCTCTCAACCTTCTCATTTGCCTATCCAAGATTTCTACCGGAACCTCCCATGAGTCAAATTATCCCTCATCACATCCATAACCTTCAAAGTTACCATAGCACTTGGGTCACCACACACCACCTTAACATAGACACATGGAAAAATCGGATGAGCCATATACATATCTATAAGCAACTCCAATCTTTGTGCAGCCTTTCCAATCTTCTAACCCTATAAGGACCTACAAACCTTAACCCAACACACATAGTCCATTTTGGCATCAAAAGCCACCATCTCCCCCTTGGGAGAAAACCTCCACTTTACCATCCCTCACCAAGACCTTCAACTCTATCAAGGCGGAAGACAAGGCCTTGCTTAACTAAACCTCTTCAACCAAAAAAGATTTGGAACTATCAAACCAACTACACCACCATTCTCAACTTCACCCAACCTCATTCCCGACCTAGCCAACTGATGTACTTCTCCAACCACCCTTTTGTCACCCCAAAGGACTCCCATTTTCCATAATTAGCAAGCAACCTTACCTCTTTTGAAATTCATAACATCATCCTCAAATGATTCACAACCTCTTCCTCACTTCTGGAAACAAACCAACATATCATCACTAAAGACCACCACAACTTATCAAGGTAGGGATTAAAGACCCTATTCATGAGACCTATAGATATAGCCAGTGTAATAGCCACGACAAAAGACACTACCCCAAATTCAAAATATCATAAAGGACATCAAGGACTCATTGACCACCGGAAACATCTCAATAGGAATGACCTTAGACTCATCAATTTGTCAAAGATGAAGCTAAAGAAGTGTTAAAGAAGACACAAACAGAGTTTCAGTTGACTGAAGAGGAAATCATTACTTTGTGGGTATCAACCATTAATGATGAAAGATGCAATGGTGTTCGATGAACTAGAAAAGTTTATATTGGACAGATTTACAGAGGAGAAAGAAAAATAATTGTTGAATTACTTGTTTTGGTCTAATGGTCCACAAACTGGAAGACCTACTACCTTAAATAAGCAATATACTGATAGAAAAATATCCATGGATAGAATGAATAGACTGTGTGTGATGTTATTACTTGTATATTTAGTGTCACAAGCCCCTGTAGTACAAGGAGACAGTCAAGAAAAGCAATCCATTCAAGAAATTGGCATCCTGGTTCAAAGGGACGGTTCTGCAAAAGGAATAGTTTCTAGCTAGTTCACATTGTTTTGGTATCATGCCCATTCTACTTCAAGTTGGAGAAATTTATACATGATCTTGAAGAGGTTTAGCTAAAAGTCAAATACAGTACAACTGAGACGTGATAGAACTTGTTAAAGCTTTTGCACATTTTCTCGGAAAGATCTTTCAGAGTTATTAAATGGCCAGACATGTTTTATACTTCTTATTCTTATAAAGGATTAAACAAAAAGACTCCTCCTAGCATCAAAGGAATTGGTAACTTTGTTCATTTATCTGCGATTTACAATCTGCATTAAGCACCTCTGGCAGTCTTGCCTTATCAGAATCATTTAATCTAGAAATAGCAAAGGCTTATGTAATCTATGATGAAAATTGTACAAAGTCATGGATACAACAGGATATACTGATTGAGGAAAGCCATCAAGGAAAATAGGCGAATAGTATATATATCAGAAAAGTTGTTATGGATTCTATGCTAGACAAGCAAACTTACAATGAGTAGTTAATGAATGAGGTGAATACTTACGGACTTGATGCAACATTCTCTTAATATATTAGGCATTAATTATGTTCAATTAGTTAGATTCTTGTCTATTACTGCTAGAGATGACGCAGTTAAGAAATTCAATAAGGATTCCAATTCAGAACATTGCTTATGAGCTTGAAAGATGGAGGTGTTGCTGTCAATGTTATAGTTGCATCATGTGTTTTCTTAAAGGATACTTGGTCGAATCCTACAGTGGAGCAGCAAGCCTAAGATAGAATCCATCTAATAAGGCAACAAGAATCAGTCAAAGATGTTAGGAAAGCTGAAAGAAAAGGACTTAAATCCCCTGTTTTATGGAACTACCAAAGATAGATTTACGCAGGATAACTCAAGAAAAAATTAAATGCCTCAGGGATGACTCTAGGTCACGATAATCAAAATTAAAACTGCTATAGCCTATCAAACTATCAACGACGGATTCTTTTATATATAGAAGGTGATCTTAATTCTAAATATTTGGCTTATACTACGCACTCTGATTCTATGGACTATACTCAGATGCTGACAAGCCTACTACAATAAGAGAACTAATAATTTTCAAGCCTATGAAAGAATTTAGACTTTTCAGCGCATACACTTCCCATAAATCCATGAAGCTGTTGGAAAGTCGTTACTTTTAAAATTTGGTTTAACTGAATAAATTCCATATGAAGATAACATATCAGTTGCAAAATAATGGAATAGGTAAAACACATTAGTGACGCCTTTACTGGAGAGGAAAAAAAAGCTTTGAGTCATGAAAATGTAAACACTCCTCCTTAATGCAGCGTCCTAAATTTCTCTCCAGCTACCTTCTAACAGAATGCATAAATGGTGTTCTTTGACTTCATAATCTGAGAACAGTCACTCATCTTATAACCTACTTCTTTAAGATGTATGAACATGTATAGAGAGGCCAAATTCACTACAATTAATTTCTCAAAGTATAGTCACTAGCTGAAAATTACTTAACACTACCTCGGCTGCCTACAGGAAGCAAAGAAGAATAACATTGAAAACTTTTCAGACGATACCTATTTCAAAATAACTAAGGCCCTTTCGATCCTCTATAGAAATTTAAGTTAGCCATACCAATTACATATCAAATCATATCACAAAATACAAGGAGAAGATGAGGAACAGATATCAGTACATTACAAATAAATATATAAAAGTAAGAGATCAAGTAGAACTAGAAAATCTAAAACAGAGTAATCCATTCAATAAATTTCAACCAAACAAATAGATCAGAGATCACAAACATAAATTAGCAAAATATATTAATGAACAATGATATTGCTAGGTTATTCTATAGAAAGAAAGATTGAAACAATGAATATATAGTCAAAACAGAGCATAAAACATTAACATCTATATCTGGCATGTTGTGATCATCATACCTGAATATTGCACTTTTGTATGTTATTGCTGGACGTTCTTGGTTTGTCGACGCCATTGATTACTCAAGTTGTTGGTCACTGTTCACTGTTAATTGTTCAAAAGATATAAACAACAACGATGAAGCTATATTATTATATACACAGAAAGAAGGAAATTGTGACACAAAGTAGAGACAAACAGAGAATATTAACATCTATATCTGAAGAGTAATGATCTATATACTTGAATACTAAAATTTTGTATAGTCGTAGGACGTTGTTGGTTTGTTCGTTCACTAGTTAAAGGACACTGCAATTAGGTTAAAAATTTCTGATGAGTAGGAGAGAATCGCTGCTCTAGGTTAAAAGTTTCTTGATGATTGGAAGACTTATATAAAAAAATAGAGGGAGTTGTAATTTACCAAAAAAGTAAGATTTTGTGGCTATTCTTTTTATTTGTTACTAAAAATAACTTTTTGCGAGCCATTATAAATTAGCCGCTAATAAATTGCCTTGCTTGAATATATTAGCAGCATTTAGCTTATTGCCGCAAAATAATTGTCACTAAAGCCTATATTTGTAGTAGTGATCCATGATTTAATAAGCTGCATGGGGTTCCTTTGACCATCATATCGGATCGTGGTTCACAATTCACTTCACACTTTTGGAGATCCTTTCAAAGGGGTCTTGGTACAAAAGTTCACCTTAGTATGGCCTTTCACCCCCAAACGAATGGTCAAGCTGAGAAAACCATTCAAACACTTGAGGATATGCTAAAGGCTTGTGTATTGGTGTTGAGGGGTAGTTGGGATGACCATCTTCCTTTGATTGAGTTTGTCTACTATAATAGTTATCACTCTAGCATCGGTATTGCTCCTTTTGAGGCTCTTTACGAGAGACATTGTAAATCACCGGTTAGTTGGTTTGAGGTTAATGTGGCTTTATTGGGGCCAAATCTGGTCATAAAGGCTCTTGAAAAGGTTAGGATGATTAGGAAAAGGTTGAAAATAGCCCAAAGTTGTCAAAAATCAAATGTCAATGTGAGAAGAAGGGACTTTGAATTCAAAGTAGGTGATTGAGTTTACTTCAAAGTTTCTCCAATGAAAGGTGTGGTCCGCTTTGGTAGAAAGGGGAAGTTGAATCCAAGATATGTTGGTCCTTATGAGGTCTTGAAGAGGTTTGGCAAGGTAGCCTATGAATTAAAGTTTCCTAGTAAAATGAATTTGGTTCATCCGGTGTTCCGTGTCTCTATGTTGAGGAAATGTGTTGGTGATCCTAATGTTATTGTGCCTTTTGATATTGTGGGTATTGTTGAGGATAATTTGACTTATGAGGAGGTTCCAGTTCAGATTGTGGATAGGAAAGTGAAGAGATGGAGGGAAAAGGAGGTGGCATCCGTTAAGGTCCTTTGAAGGAACCAACAAATCAAAGGTGTTACTCGGGAGCCCGAAGCAGACATGCAAAAGCATCTCCTTATCTTTTCCACTCTATTCAAGCCTAAGTACCAATTCTAAGTACCCTATGTGATTTCAAATCTTGTATTTCATCCCCTATGTCATTCATATGCATTCATGTTTAAGTTGACAAATTTATGATGATTTTACACTTATGTTGAGGTTTTGACAATGATGTTTAAATGAATGTTATATTCTTGTTGGGGCTGATTTATTCTTGATTACTCTTATCTTGTACGTCTCTTTTACATTTAGGGACAAATGTTCCTAAGGGGGAGATATTGAAACGACCCCAAAAAGTGCCCGAAGATGTGCTTCGAAATGCTCGGAATTTTAATTTCCATATATCTCAAAATCCACGTGTGATATCAAAAATCCAACTTTATATTCTTGTTCAAGGGGTCAAAATTAGGGGAAGAAGGGTCTAACCCCGATTTAAGAGCAAAAGAATGGCAATTATGATTATTCAAGTGGCAAATTCCAGCGAGCTATCCGCGCCCTTGGCACAATGCACTAAGGGCGCGCTGATGAAGAGGAGTGGTCTCCGCGTCCTCTCTGTGATGTAGTGAGGTCTATTTTTCTGTCCAGTGATTTTCTATGTGGTCCAAGGATTTTAAGTCTTGGGCCTAAAAGTTCTCAAACATTTTTTTACCTATACTTAGCCAAATTTCACCCTCATATTACCCAAAACACATTTGCTCATCACATCCATTTCA
>JAABOM020051506.1:0-15672 GCA_011800125.2 Solanum clarkiae | reverse complement strand
ATTTATTCTTAATTGTCACCCTATTCAATTATCGATAGTCGATACACATTCTCAAGTTGCCATCCTTTTTGCATACATATAACACTGGTACACCCCAATGGGACACACTAGGTCTTATAAAACCCTTCTCTAATAAGTCTTTTAACTGCTCTTTTAGTTTATGTAACTCTGCTGGGGCCATTCTATATGGAGGGATGGAAATGGGTTGAGTTCCTAGAAGTAAGTCAATACTAAAATCTATCTCTCATTCTTGAGGTAAGCCTGGAAGTTCTTCAGGGAATACATCAACAAATATATTCACTGCTCGAACTGATTGAAGAGTTGGTGATTCTACCTCCATATCCCTCACTCTAACTAAATGACATATATACCCCTTAAATATCATCTTCCTGGCCTTAAAATAAGAGATAAACTTACCCTTTGGCGCCCCAACGTTGCCTTTCCATTCAAGAACTACCTCATTTGGAAAGTGGAAGTACACTCTCTAAGTTTGGCAATCCATGGTGGCATAGCAAGAACCTAACGAATACATGCCTATTACAACATCGAATTCCACCATTCCTAGATCAATAAGGTCAGCCAATGTGTCAAGGTCACAAACAGTTACTACACAGTCATAATAAACCCTTCTAGCCATAATAGATTCACCGGTTGGTGTAGACACTTCAAATGCTTTGTTCAATAATTTGGGTGTTCTCTTAAGCTTCCCACCAACTAGTGGGGTAATGTATGATAGTGTAGAAGCAGGGTAAATTACTGCATATACATTATGTGAAAAGATGAACAATGTACCTGTGACCACATCAGGTGAAGCTTCCAAATATTGTCAACTCCCCAGAGCATAAGTGCGATTCAGGACTCCGTTTGAGCTAGCTGCCCCTCTAACACCTCTACCATGACCCATAGGTGCTTGGTGACACATACCTATTGGACAACTGACGATGCTGATGCAATAGCTAATTTAGTGGGTAGTGTAATATTACCCATACGTCTCCTCAAACAATCTCTTATCATATGTCCTGGCGCACCACAACAATAACAAGCGTCTGTCCCAACATGACATATACCTAAATGACTTCTTCCACACTGTTTATAAGGCTGCATAGCGGTGATTTGCTGGCCTGCTGAATGTCCCGTTGTCCAGGCACTTTGCCCTTCACTTCTTGGACCAAACTGTTTTCTCCTAGACCCCTGAAGTTGTGGTGGAGCACTGGCTGCAGAGTAGGAGGATGATTTCTTAGGTGGTCTATTAGAAAATCGAGGCCTAAGCTCACCTTGGGATGGTGTAAACTACCCTGTAGACCTGGACCTCTTGCATTGCGCCCTTTCTAACTCCTTTTACCTCTGATCCTCCAATTTTTGTTCAAAAGCTTGCATTCTCTCTATATCCATGTCTTTGTTCAAGGAATCAGTGGTACAATCTCTGAGCAGATACGTATCCAATCAATCCACATATCGATGAACTCTATGTGCCATAGTAGCAACTATATTAGAAGCATACTTAGCCAGGGAATTAAATTGAAGGCTATACTCCCTCATGCTCATATTCCCTTGGTAGAGGTTCAAGAACTAATCTGCACTGGCCTCTCTAATCTCTAATGGAAAGTAATGGTCAAGAAATGCCTCTTTGAACTCCTTCCACGTAGTTGGAGGTGCATGTATACCCTTAGATTGCTTCCAAGCTTAATACCACAATATAGCCACACCCTTCAACCTATATGTCTCTAACTTGACAACTTCTATCCCACTCACATGTATAACATATAAAGTGCGCTGAATCTGAACAATAAAGTCTTGGGGATCTTCATTAAGATCTGACCTAGTGAAGGATGGAGGGTCCAAATTAAGGAAATCACGTCTCCTTGTGCCAACTGCCCTATTCACACCACCTGCACCTATAACCAAACCTTCCTGTCTTTGACCTTGACCAGCAACTAATAGTTGGACTGCATTTCTCAGATCCTGCACGGTAGCATCAATAGGTCGTTCTGGGGGAATTTCACTATTTTCGGGTTCATTAGGAGCTGGAGGGGTTGGAGATGTCTATGACAGAGAGTTATCTTAAACCTCATTTTGTTGCCTCACCTGACTGGGTATACCAACCACCACTTCTACTCCCTTTCCTTTACCTTTGTTTTTCCTGGTTTCTGGCATACTTGCTGTATAAAACAACTTAGGAGTTAGACGTAATGCACCTATTACACTTAGCTCTATGGAACGGTCTGAAGAATGAAAAGAAAGTAATAACTCCTAAATGCCACGTAGCCTTCTTCTTATAAATGTGGTGCATAACACATCGACAAACAAGATTCTACATAGACACGACTTTGTAGACACCCTAGGATGACCCGCTTTGATACCACTTCTGTCAAGCCCAAAGTCCCATTAAGGCGGACTGGTACCCATTGCCAATAAGGACCGGAAGAACCAACCTATATCTATGCGCTTTTTATACATATTATGAGGGATTTCTACATTCAACATGCCTTTAAGAAACTTGACAGTAATAATAAGCCAAAAGGAAATGCATATGGCTAGGCCATTGCGGCCACGGTGTATAAAGTATGAGACATGACCACCCTTTAATTTACATAGTCTACAAAGCCTCTAGATAAGGAAAAGTATCTGATAAAGGTCGGGATAGGCCCCTCCTCGGCTGACTATACAATATAAATAAAAGATATAACCTCTAGGCACACAACACTCCAAAGCAACCTGGAGCTTGGTCACAACAGCTAGATATCCTGTACTCATACTGGGGAGATCTACTAGCATATGTACCTACAACACGAAATGCAAATCCCCCGTAAGGGACGTCAATATGAGATAATGTACTGAATATGTAAGGCAGGAAATATTGTATATATAGTAACAACTCAAATGAAACTATGCACTGGTGTAGGATAATATACCACCTTTAGTTATACTATGGGATCATGTTCTTTATGTTCTTTTTATTACTTTAGCTTTACTGTATAATCTGTGCGCAAAAAGTAATACAAATGACCAGCTAATCAATGGTGAATCTATATCGGGATCGGCCCTAGCTGGGTTTTTCATTTAACCCCTTGGGCTACCCCTGTGCTAGGATCGACCCTGGCTAGGTGATTCTTCCACCTCTCGGGTTACCACCCATCAATAAGCAATATACTTTAATTTATCTTTCAATTACTTTTGGGATGATTCTTTTGGTAGTCATAATGTTGGAGCTGTAGGACTGTAGATACAATATATGACATGTAAATGATCACAAAAGACAACACCACAATGAAAGGAGTAAATTACACAAATAATGAAATGCATAAGAAGTGAAACAACACATGACCTTCATTTAGTATAGCGAACTCGTGTGTCTTGGTATCCAAGTATGTATACAGATTTGAAGGTGACAATATATGGGAGTATATGAACATGTGAAAGAGTGAGACAAGGTTAATAGTAGTGTCAGAGTTGGTAAGTGCCTTTATGTGCCAAGGAGGGGTCTATGTCTCATGCCAAATAATATGAACTCAAGTAGCCTTACATACCTCGCTGTACAACCTCGCTATTACCTCAAGATAAACTTATCTTCCTCCGAATATCTATCTAAAATATAGTAGTTGAAACTTGCATTAGCAACCAATAGATACATCTTGAAGGCCCACTCTCATAAAAATAACATACGGGCAGCAACCAGATAATTATAAACCCGAGCGTATTCTTTCAACCTTTTCGCCCCTAATC
Organism: Solanum clarkiae; assembly: GCA_011800125.2. Taxonomy (NCBI): domain Eukaryota; kingdom Viridiplantae; phylum Streptophyta; class Magnoliopsida; order Solanales; family Solanaceae; genus Solanum; species Solanum clarkiae. The sequence continues at coordinate 11,949 of JAABOM020051506.1, read as the reverse complement.
ATATTTTCTAATACATATTATCATATACATATCATGTGCAGCCTATTTTAGTGCCATAATAGCCTTACAACAGCCCACAAAGCACAAGACATAACAATTCTACGCAACATACAAATAGGCGGCATAACTTTACATCCCTTCGCTACATTACGACGTTGACGATTCCAAACCTTTACCAACTTCAACCAAACTGTTCCCACAACATCTATACATACAAACAGTCCTAAAATAGTTAAAAAAAAATCCTCAAAATAGGTGGAGGAGGTGAGACCATAGCCCCCAATCAATCATCCCACAAATTTCTATTACGAGCACAATTACGATATCACACAAGAACTTACTTTTGTGGACTGTAAAAATTGTGTAGAAACCTTTATACATCATTATATAACCAATACTCATCAATAATAGTAGCCTACCTTCATAATCAATCCAACCAAAAAGAGAAAAGCTTCTAAATAAACAAGAAAAATGTACAACAACTTTTGGAACACATGCTGTCCAACAATTTAAGCATAGACATAACCAACATAGTCTCTTGTTTTTCATAAGAAAATCATACTAAACACACAACTATAATAACTTACCCTTACCTTAAAGGTTGAGGGCCTCCTTAAGAACCCTAAAAGCTCCTTTTGGCTACTTTACAAAGTTAAGAAGTGTAGAGAGAAAGCCTTAAGAAAATCTGATTTTTTTGAGTGAGCTAATTTTAAGCCCCTTTTAAAGGAGCACCTGGCCGACTTAACTTTCTCATTTTAAGACTTATTTTATCAAGAAATCAAAGTACCATTTTGCCTCTTTTACTTGGGCCTTATTGGGTTCAAATTGGTTGGGCCTTTACTGCCCATTTTTTTTCCTTTCTCTTAGTTAGCTTTGGCCCAACTCACCAAGTGAATTTTGTTGTACTTGGGCCCTTTCTCTATTACTCTTGGACTGAAAATATAGTCCATTTGTGATTCAAAAACATGGGATAAAGTTACATCTTTAATACGGACTTTATTCATAATCAGACTTGGACAAATTCGACATCAGGCCTCGTCTCCGTTTAGCTAGCAAATTTAAGATAAGCAAGTAGATGACTCACCTGCTAGATTCCTATGTCCTATGAGAACCTCACTTCTCTCACTTCATTTAAGGCCTTGATCTCCTCAATTCAACTTAAAACTTATTTACACTCGACCCTCTTCAGCGTTAGACATACATATCACCCTTTAATTGGAGATTCAAGCACTTTTAAAAATTGGCACTAATTTGACCAAACCATTTCATGTTTCATTTGCTTAGTACTAGTATTGTAAGAGGTGGGGTGTTACGCCTGCATGCTATACTCTAATCGAGAATTGGGTTGTATGGGGATATTGAGTTAGTGAATCATGGGGAACACGATTTCCCAAGTTGCTCTACACTATAGATTGTCTCTCATTTTAGTTAGTTTAGTTTAATTTCTTATAAAGCATTGCAAAGCCCCCTCCTTTTATAGGGAATTGAGTTAGTTAATACTTGAATTGTTTAGTAGTGACTCGAGTTGGAAAGTCTCTGTATTCTCTATGGGATTCGACCGTAATCTTGGCTAGGTTTTATATTTGACAAGAACCGCTTTATCCTAAAAAAGAGAGGTGTAACTTGGGCCTAATTAATAAGCAACTTCATTGTCGTTGGGGATAGAGTGTCCGCACTTAGTTGTTCAAATACCATCAAGGGCATCAGGTTTATACTAGCCCTAAATCACATAGGGATCTACCAAACTCACATGTCCTTATAGTGCATGGGTTTGATACACGTCGATCATCTCTCTTAGAAGCCACATGCCTTGTTAAAATTGCACTACAGCTGTATAAAACTCCAATCATCTCATTCTCTGGGGCTCTCTTCTTAGTTATCAACTCCTTGATAAATTTTGCATATGTTGGCATTTTGGTAAGAGCCTCGGCCAATGGTATGTTAATTGTTAAGGAGTTGAAGATGGAAAAAATGTTTTGAAACTTTGCTTCATCATCCCTCTTTCTAGCATTTGAGGGAAAAGAATGGCTCTTGTAGAAAGATTTTAAGGAGTAGCTTCTCTTTCAATTGATTCTTCTTTAACCACTTTTGAATTATCCTCATTTTCTTCACTACGTACACTCACTCTCTACATTACCAAGAGTGATATTCCCCTTATTCACTGCTACCTCCTCTTCCCTTTCGCACTCCTTGCTCTCCTCAAATAAAGTGATCTTGGTTTCAATGCTAGACTCAATAAATTTGCCACTTCTTATAGTGATGTCCATGCACGATTGGTTATTTCTCTTTGCTTTGCTTTTTAGTTGGGCTAACAACATTTTTAGATGAGTCTCCAAACATTTGATTGAGGTCGTGTGATGATACTATTTGGCTTAATCTGGAGAAGCCTGATTTTATCTAATGCAATACATTATCTGAGGCTCCTACCTTACTTAAGATCAACGCAAGAATATTATCAAATTCGCAACTCATCTGGCTTGACATGTGGCTCATTGGTCATTAGCTTGTGGTGAGGTGAAGTGAAGTAGCGTCCCTCTCATTTTTCATCATGAAAACTCACAAATTGGTTCATCCACCTACCATCAATCCAACCACTTCCAATGTTTCAACCTTGATTCTCGGGAGACCATTGAAAGGCCAACTGAGAACCCAATACATTACTCTATATCAAAAAGACTTCTTCTTCATGACCACTCTCACTTGGTTCATATTCATATGACAAATTCCCAGCAATCTGCACAACATTCGATTATTGTTTTCTATCAACATTAGTTACATGATGTGTTATAATGTTCAGCTGCTTCATCATTCTTACCATTTTCTCATCTCGCTCCTTCTCTTTAGCTAGTTGCTCACTAGATACTTTCCCTTTTATAGAAGAAACATAATCATCCTAGGTGTAACACCCCCTATTTATTTTGGTCATCTCATCTATCAATTTTCAAGCGGTCACAAATGTTTGCTTCATAAGCCCTCATCTTGCTAACCGATCAACCAGGCTCTTGTTGAAAATACTTAGACTCACATAGAAAGTAACAACAAATGATTAGGAATCCCATGAGTCAGACACTAAAGTAAAAGTTGTCGGTATTGTCGCCAAGCTTCATGTAATGTTTCATCATTTACCCTTCTAAAATTTTCAATACTCCATCGTAGATTGATGTTCCTTGAAGGAGGGAAGAACCTATCTAGGAGCATATTTTGCAATTCCTCCCATGATGCAATTGAATCTCGAGGAAGCTCAGCTAACCATTCCATGACATATTCTATTTTAGAGAAAGGGAAAAGCCTCAGTCTAATAGCCTTTTGCGTGACACCCTAATATTTGAATGGTGAGCAGACATCAATAAAATTCCAAAGGTATCATGGGGATACTCATGCGCATGCCCTTCAAATAATCCCCTAATTTGAAGTAATTGTATCATTGTATCATCAACTTTGAACTTAGCGTTTCCATCTATCGAAGGCAATTGGATTGCCCTGTACGACTTACTTGGTTCCAGTTGATGTTTTGAAGGTCATTCATATCTTCTATGATATCACCCTAAACACTTCTTTCATCCTGCATCATAACACCTATTTTCTAAATAGCAAAACAAACAAGAAAAGTAGTGAAATAACTCTACCTACATGAACTAAATCCAAAAAAAACTTCAGTCACAAACTAGAACTATTCCCTGCAATGACACCATTTTTGACGATCACTCAATCCTACAACTCAAAGAAAATGGGGAAGGTCATCATTGGCATATTACCCAACAATAGAGTTAGGGTCGAATCCCATAGGGAATGATGGTTCAAGAGTTGAAGTATTTCATTGAATTAGGCAATTATAGAATTGAATTGGAGGGTTACAATAATTAAAAATTGAGATTTCGCAAACAATAACTAAGTTAGCAAACTAATCAAAAAAAGGTGCAGAGGTGCTGAGGATGTGCAAATATGGGAGTAGATCTACTAAGTTGGGTCTAAACATTTGACTAATTGAGTAAACCATGAGTGAATAGGGTAGGATATTGGTAACCTATGCTTCAATTATGATAACATGGTGTTTAACATGATTTAATTATGATATGATGCATGTATTTTCGGAGGACACACCTGGCCTGCGAAATAATAGAAAACCACCTAATACCTTATCCATTAAATCCATGGTTGTGGCATTCAACTAAAATTGTAGAAGGTTTCTGAAATACCCCAAAAAGGCTCGAAAATGTGTCTCGAAAATGTCCATAATCGTAATTTTTGTATATCTCAAAATTCATGCGTGATATCTAAAATTTGACTTCATATTCGTGATCAGAGGAAAAATTGAGTGGAAAATGGGTATAACTCATATTTTAAAGCACCCGTAGAAAAAATTTAATTTTTCAAATTTGCGGATTCCAGAGATGATTCCTGCCCTTACCGCGATGCTTTAGGGGTGCAGATCGGTGTTATTTTGTGCCCCAAAATCCTGTTTCGGTCTAAGTCTTTGAAGTCTTATTCCCATGCCCTCCTACATGTAAAAACACCTATATGTATCCATTTTTTTAACTCTATATCACTCGAAAAACTCTCAGAACCCTCTTTAATACTTAGTCAAATATTTCATCCAAAATTCAACTCTTGAACTCTATGGCTTCAAGAATACATCAAGAAAATCTAGGTTTGAGGTATGTGGGTTTCAACCATAGGGTCCTTTCACCCATGGTGCCCAACCTTCCCTTTTATGTAAATTGTATATTTTCAAGTTGGATTATTTATAGGTATCTCTTATTATGAAATTTAATTATAAACTATGTTGGGGTTTCATAAAATTTTGACTGTTTATGTATGTTTTGAGCTATGAATCTATGATCTATTATGAGATTTAATGAGGGGCTTCAAGGTATCTTGCATGAGGGTTTTACTATGCGTTGGTAGTTTAATTTACATTGAGTTTTCCCATGTAATTTCACTCTTGAATTGCATGTTTTGAACTAACATTACACACTTGCCAAGTGTTTGATAAAATGATATGAATTCTTGGGTTATTGATGGTCTATGATATAGTTTACAAGAAAAATGACTCTACGATGATGAAGGGATTGTATGTATGTATTGAATTCATGAAAAGTATCTACATTGTTGCAATTTGACCATACCTTGTTGAGGGAGTGATCAGGGGTGCTACACCTATCTACCATGATGAGGGATATCTACCTTGACAACTTTAATAGGCGGTGTTGTGCCTATCTACCATGTTGAGGGCTATATACCTTGACCATATTAATGGGGGTAAGGGTTCTATGCCTATCTACCAAGTTTAGGGGTATATACCTTGACAACTTTGATGGGGGTGTTATGCCCATCTACCATGTTTAGTGGTATATACCTTGGCCACTTTGATAGGGGTCTTATGCAGATCTACCATGTTGAGGGGTGGATACCTCAATCACCTTCCAAGGGCGTGGCACGCCTTGGATTCCATGTTATAACTTGCTTAGTCTATGATGATGGTCTCTTCCTACACATGTAACCTATATTTTCATGATATATGTTTTACAAGCATGTTTTACTTCAAGCATCGATCTTGCATGTGATATTGTTATTATACTTACCCATTGCTTATGTTATGCATTTTGACTAAGTGGACTATGTCTTGTTGTATTGCATCCTACATACTTAGTATATTCAAACGTACATTCAAACATACTAACACATACTCTATGCCTACATGATATTACCATGTAGGAACTAGAGCACCTCTTGGTCATCCTCCACGTTCCTAGCCTTGGCATTTTGGAAGAAGAGCTTTGGTGAGTCCTCAAGTTCATGGACATTAGCAATCTTACTCTTGTCACTTATTTTTTTCCTCTATATGTTGAACTCTTGATACTATGGGGGTGAACCCGAAAAGTTTCTTGGCCCCCGCTCCAATCTATGATTAGAGGTGTTGTTGGAAGAATTGATGTATCTATGCGTTGAGCTTTGACTCTTCTATGTGTTATGCTATCAAAGACTCCCCTTAGTCCCGATTTCCCTTTTAATTATCTCTTGTTTTTTTAATTTTCTTCCGTGACCAAGGATGTGTGTATGATATGCTAAAAGGATCATTTGGGATTCTTTGGGGTTACCATTCGTTGGGCCAGGTCTAGCTCCTAGGCTTGGGTCATAATAGTTTTCAGCTAATATATACATTCCACACTCTAACTACTAAAATCAAAGCAATAATAAGGTATTTGAAGTAAACCCCGAGTTTGCAACCTTAGGGTTGTAGATGAAACTTAGAAATGGACATAAATTCACTCAAATTAACGATAATATAGTCAAAAATATCAAAGACCCAACATACAAATCAAAGATCAATATTATTTACATACCCCTAACCTGGGGGGTTTTTAGCCACTCATGCGTAAAAATAAAGACCCAATATGTAACTAGGATTACAAGAGAAAGGTTGATTTAAATCAGCAAATCTCTCCAATTTGTGCCTCAACATACTTGAAACCCTCTAACCCATGTACTTTTGAGATAAAATGTTCTAAGTACCCTAATCTCATAGACCCTTTCTCTATCAATCTGTAAAAACCTAAAGTAAGTGATATGTACAATGTCCTTTCCAAAATGCTTAAATAGTCCATCTAAAACTATAAGAGTTTGTACACTAAAATGCCACACAGCGGTCAAGGCCAACTATTGTTGAGAACCTCGGCAATGCATTGAATGTGCACTTGGCCGCTTTTCTTTGCATCTCCTTGAAGGCTTATGTATCTACAAGATTATTTGAAAGTCCATTACACCGCATATCATGTTTGGTGGTAAATCAAAGTTCCTTCTACATCGCCCTTCTATCAAGAGCTTGGGGTCCTAAGTTCTACAACAATAGGCGGTCCCTCCATCCACTAAGTGATACACTAAATATATTTGCGACTTCGATTCTGACTCTCTTTCAGGAATGAACTTGAGACTTGGTTGTAGAAATATTAGGTGGTCTTACTAACCATTAGGCGATATGCTTACTAGGTTGGTGATGCCACTTTTGTCTGCCCATTTCATACTTTCGCTTCTCTTCCATGTTTTGTTGGGTGTTTTTCACTTGTACACTTTTAGCTCCATTTCTGACATAATAAATGCATTAGTTAGTATTTGGAACGTAATAGCATGCCGAAGATATATTTCTCTACATTTTAAGCCCATAATGAGCTTGAGGTATGGACTCATCGATAATGATAGACTGCGTTATCTCAAGACACAAGGTGAAGATAGCCCAGTTAACCTCACTTGTGATAAATGTGGAAAAAAGCACCTAGGTAGATGCTTGATCGCGACCCGTGCTTGTTTTGGGTGTTGAAAGATAGGACACAAGCTTGTTGCATGTACTTATGTTCCAAAGAAGGGTCAAGGAGGTTGTCCCCAAAGCCAAATTATTTCAAGAGGTAAAGGTCAGCGAAGGGACCAACAAGGTGATTCTACTCGCACCAACAATTTTTATGCTTTACATGCTATATAGGAAGTGGAGAAGACTCCAACTGTGGTGACTAGTATGTTGAAAATCTATGATATTGATGTGTATGTTTTGCTTGATCCGACTGTATATTTATCTTTTGTCACTACTTTATTAGCTAATAAATTTTATTTGAGTCCTAAAATCTTAAGGGATCCATGCTCGATTTATACTCATGTGGCTGAGTTACTTATAGCCCGTAGAGTCTATCGAGGTTCTCCAATTTTAGTTTTGCATAAAGTCCTTTCTTGTGATCTTCTTGAACTTGGAATTACTGATTTTCATGCCATTTTGGGATGAACTGGTTGCATGCTTCTTATGCTTCCATAAATTGTAGGTACCTAAGGTCAAATTCTAGTTCCTGGATGAGCCTATTCTTGAGTGGCTAGGTAGTAACTCCATTTTCAAAGGTCAATTTTTTTTCTTATTTTAAAGCCCAAAAAATGATCTCTAAGGGGTGCAACTACCACATAGTAAGGGTTAGAGATGTTGACTTTGAATCTCCCACTCTTGATTCAGTTCCTGGGGTGAGTGAGTTTCTAGATGTCTTTCTCAAAGGTTTACCCAACATTTTTCTCGGAAGGGAAGTAGTCTTTTCCATAGATTTCCATCTTGGTACTCAACCTATCTCTATTTCTCCTTACCAAATGGCACTAGCAGAATTGCAGGATTTGAAGGATGAATTAGATAAGGCCTTTATTAGGCCAAATCTATCACCATAGGGTGCTCCTGTTTTATTTACAAGGAAGAAGGATAGGTCACTCTAGATATATATTGACTATTGACAATTGAACAAGGTAATTATAAAGAATAAGTATACATTATGAATGATTTATTTGATTTGTTGTAAGGTGTTATCAAAAATTAATCTTTGTTTTGGTTATCATCAGTTGAGGGTAACTTTTCGGACTAGGTATGACCACTTTGAGTGGCATTCGATGATAGTATTAAGATTGATCCAAAGAAGAATGAGATAGTGAAAATTGGCCTTTAGATATTTAGAGTTTTCTTGGTTTGACAGATTATTATTGGAGGTTTTTCGGAGAATTTTCATTTATTAATTTACCTTTAACTAAGTTGACTCAAAATAGGATAAAATTTCAATGGACAGATAAATTTGAGAAAATCTTAGACTTTGAAGGATCGACTTAGATCTGCTTCTATTTCGATACTAGAAGTCAGATGGTTTAGATAGATTTGTGATTAATTGTGATGCCTCTCGTATTGGTTTGGGTTGTGTTGTAATGCAACATGGTATGATTCTAGCATATGCATCTAGATAGTTGAAGGTGCATGAGAAAAATTATCCAACTCATGATCTTGAGTTAGCGACAATATTGTTTGCTTTTAAGATTTTATTACATTATCTTTATGAGGTTCGTGTTGATGTATTCACCGATCACAAGAGTCTACAATATGTGTTCACCCAAGAAATCTCAACGTAAGGCAAAGGAGGTCGTTGGAACTTCTCAAGGACTATGTCAGGAGTGTACAATAGTAACCAGGCACGACAGATACTATAGCTGATACTATTAGTAGACTATCCAAGGAGAGTGTGATTCAGGTTGAAGAGTCCAAGAAAGATTTGGTAAAGGGTGTGCACCATTCGGCAAGATTGTGTGTTAGATTAGACTACCCATAGGAAGTGTGATTCATGTTGATGAGTCCAAGAAGGATTTGGGAAAAGATATGCACCATTTGGTAAGATTGGGTGTTAGATTGGCTATTTCTAATGATGGTGGTATTCTTGTCCATAATTGGGCTTAATCTTCGATGCTGGTTAATGTCAAAGAAAAATACGATTTGGACCCATCACTGGTTCAATTGACAAAGCAGGTTTCTGAAGAGAAGATAGAGGTTTTCTCCCGAGGGGGATATGGTGTAAGTCGATATAAAGACCAGTTGTGCATTACAAATGTTGATAGCCTAAGAGAAGTGATCTTGACAGAAGCCCATAATACTTCATATTTGTTACACCTAGGATCTACCAAAATGTATCAGGACTTTAAAGAAGTGTATTTATAACACCCTACACCTTACAATACTAGTACAATTTAAATTAAACATGACATGGTTTGGTCAAATTAGCGCTAATTTTAAAAGTGCTTGAATCTTGTGTTAATGGACTATATGTACGTCTAATGCTTAAGACGGTCAAGTGTATACATGTTTTGTGCCGAATTGAGGAGAGTATGACCTTAAATAAAGTGAAAGAATTGAGGTGCTTTTAGGACTTAATAAGCTAGCAGGTGAGTCACCTACTTGCTTAGCTTAAATTTGCTAGCTAAACGGAGACGAGGCTCGACGTCGAATTTGTCCAAGTTCGATTATGAATAAAGTCCGTGTTAGGCGTGTAACTTTCACCCATGTTTTATTATAATAAATGGGATATATTTTCAGCCCAAGAAGTACAATAAAAAGTGCCCAAAGACATCGCAACACACTTAGCAAATTGGGCACAAAACTAAGTAAGTGAAAGCTGAAAATAGGCAGCCAAGCCCATCAACTTGGAGACCCATTAAGGCCCAAGTTTGAGGGACAAGTGGTGGATAAGAAACTTGATAATTTGTGATACAATATGGTCAAAACGTCAAGGCAAGGTAGGCCAAAGACCTCTTTATAAAGGGCTCCAAATCAGCTCCACAATTCTTGAACACAAAAAAAATCAGATTGCTCTCTCTACTTTCTCTCAAGTTTTCTTAACTTTGTGAAGAAGCTAAAAGGGACTTATAGGGTTCTTATAGAAGCCATATACCTTGAACGTAGTGTTAAGTAAGTTTATACATGTGTTTACTATGGTTTTCTTATGTAAAACAAGAAGTATATGCTAGTATGTTGGTGCCGAAAAATCTGGACAGATTCTGTGCTGGAAGTTGTTGCACCTTTTCCTTTTGTTTTGGTGATTTCTCTATGGTTTATGAGTTGTAATACGATGAGAAATTGGTGTTATTAACATGGTTTGAGTTACAAAACAGCATCCTAAGGTTGTTGCCCCGATTTTGGTTTCATTTAACAAGCACGTTTTATTGTGTTATCTTAAGCGTCATGTTGATTAGAACTTGCGGGCTGTTGTATATAAGGCTATTAGCTCACGTCCTTCATGACTTCTTAAGTGTTGTTATAAGACTGTTTTAGGTCTGTTTATATGTGTAAATGTTGCTGGAACAGTTTGGTTAAAGTTGGAATAGGTTTAGAGTTGTTGACATCGAAAGGTAGCGAAGGAAGGTAATATTATGCTGTCCATTTATAGATTGTGTGGAATTGTGATGTGTTGTGCTTTGTAGGCTGTTGTAAGATTGTTATGGCATTGAAATAGGCTGTAAATGATGCGTAAGCGCTAATGTGTGTTAGAAAATACGACTAGGGATAGAAAGGTTAAAGGAATACGCACGGGTTTATAAACACCCGCTTGCTGCCCGTGTGTTGTTTTGTTATGTAATTGGGCTTCCAAGATGTGTCTATTGGCTGCTAATGCTAGTTTTATCCCTTACTATGTTGTAGATAAGTACTTAGAGGAAGGGAAAGTTATCTTGAGATAGTAACAAGGTCCGACAACGAGGTATGTAAGGTTACTTGATTATGTATCACTTGGCATGAAACATAGATCTCTCCTTGGTACATAAAGGCACTCAACAACTCCGACACACTATTAATCATGTCTCCACTCTTGTACATGTTCATATTGTTCCATACATAGTCACCTTCAAATCTGCATACATGTTTGGATGCCAAGTTACATGAGTTCTTGTTACTAGATAAAGTTCACGAATTGTCCATTTCATACGTATTTCATCATTTGAGTAATGTACTTTTTTCATTGTCATGTTGTCTTGTGTGATTATCAACATATCACATGCTAAATATACACTATAGCTCAAATATTATGTCCATCAAAAGAATCATCTCAAAGGTAACTGAAACATAAAGTATACAGTTTTTGATAGGTGGTAGCCAGAGGGGTGGAGATAGCACCAATCCAGGGACGATCCTATCAATGGGGGGTAGCCCGAGGGGTTTATATAACCTAGCCAGGGACAAACCCAATATAGTTTCACCACTTGATCAGTTGGTCATTTGTTTTACAGTTATGCATAGATTATACAGTAAAGGTAAAGTATTATAAAGAACATAAAGTACATGATTCCAAAGTGTAACTAAGGGTGGTCCATGATCTTCCACAGATGCGTGGTTTCATTTGAGTTGTTACTTCATATACAGTATATCATGCCTTACATACTCAGTACATTATCTCATACTAACGTTCCTTACGGGGGACCTGCATTCATGCTGCAGGTACAGTTGCTAGTAGATCTCCCTGTAGGAGTACAAAATATTTAGCTGCTGTCACCAAATCCAGGTTGCTTCGGGGCTTTGTATATGTTTAGAGCTTATGTGTTTTTATTGCACAGTTCATTAAGGCAGGGCCTGTCCCGACCCTTATCATATGTTTTTCTTTATTTAGAGGCTTTGTAGACTATGTA
>JAABOM020051495.1:0-15672 GCA_011800125.2 Solanum clarkiae | reverse complement strand
ATGACTACATGATATTACCATGTAGGAACCAGAGCACCATTTGATCATCCTCCACGTGGCTAGTATGATCCTTTGAAGAAGGCTTTGGTGAATTCTTAAGTCCGAGGACACTATCTTTATTACTATTGTTATTTTGAGACTTCTTTATATCAAACATTTGTTACTATGACGTTGAGCTCGGAAAGTGTCTTGTCCCCCGCTCCATTACATGTTAGAGGTGGTGTTGGATATAATGGTGTACATATGTTGAAGTTTGAATCTTTCTTGCTTTCATGATTATCAAAGACTTCCCTTATTCTCGCTTCCTTCTTATATTATCTCTTACTATTGTTTATATTACTTCCGCGACCAAGGATGTGTCATGGATATGCTAAGAGGCTTATTCGGGATCCTTCAGCTTCCCATTCACCATGTTACATCTAGGCCCTAGGCTTAGGTCATGATAAACTAGATACCAAAGCACTAGGTTGTTAATGGTCCTCAGAATCCAACAGACGGTGTCGATTAAAGTCTTACTTGGATGAATACAGGGGCATGTTTTTGATGTGGCAAGATGAGCAACAAGATTGTTGATTGTCCATATGCTCAAAACAAAGGTAAGGGTGTTGGTGTTCAAGCTTCTCTTCCGTGCCACAAGTCTGGAAAGTACCATTCGAGAGATTGTTTGGCTGGTTCAAGTGGATGTTTCGAGTCTGGCAAAAAGGAACGTAAGTCGAGACGTTGTCCATGGGTTGCTAGGGATTATGAGGATGGCCGTCACCATACCCCTCTAGGGGTCACTAGACTTAGTATGGTGATTCACTGGTATGTTAAAGGTTTTTAGTTTGATGTGTATGCATTGATAGACCTAGGTGCCACTCTTTCTTTTATTATTCATTTTGTTGCCAAAAAACTTCAAGTTAGTCCCAAATTGTTGTGCCAACTCTAAGAAGTGGCTATTCCAGAATGTGAGTCCATTGTTGCTAAAAGATTTTATAAAAATTGTCTTGTGTTCATATTGCATAAAGTCTTGCCTTATGATTTTGTTGAATTAGATATGGTGGATTTTGATGTCGTTCTTGGGATAGATTGGTTGCATGCATATTATGCTTCTATTAATTGTAGAACCCGTAGGATTAAATTTCAATTCCCTAATAAGCTCGTCTTTGAGTGGGAAAGTCGTGATATGGTTGTCAAGGGTAGATTCATTTCTTGTCCTAAAACCTAGAAGTTGATTACTAAGGGCTTTCTTTATCATCTTGTGATGGTTAGGGATGTTGAGTCCAAAGTCCATCCTATTGAGTCAGTTCTGGTGTTTAATCAGTTTCTTGATGTCTTTCCTAATGACCTTTTCGGTGTTCCTTCCAAAAGGGAAATAGACTTTGGTATAGACTTCCTTCCCTATACTGAACCCATTTCTATTCCCCCTTACTGTGTGGCCCCACCTGGTTGAAGGAGTTGAAGAAGCAATTAAGGCATTTGTTGGAAAAGGATCTCATAAGCCTTAGTAAGTCACCTTGGGGTGCACAGGTGTTGTTTGTGAAGAAAATGGATAGTTCTCTTAGAATGTGCATTGATTGCCTGCAACTTAATAGAGTTAAAATAAAGAACAAGTACCCTCTACCAAGTATAAATGACCTTTTTGATCAACTTTAAGGGGCTAGTCACTTTTCTAAAATTGATCTCCAGTCTGAGTATCACCAAATGAAAGTAAGGGAATGTAACATTCCCAAGACAGCTTTCCGGAATAGGTATGGGAACTTTGAGTTTGTGGGTATGTTCTTCTGGTTGACTAATGCACAAGCTATATTTATGGATCTCATGAATAGGGTCTTTAAACCCAACCTTTACATGTTTGTTGTGGGTTTTATTTATCATATCTTGATTTATTCCTATGCCGAGGAGGAGCATCTCAATCACTTGTGGGTCGTGTTGCAAATCTTGAGAAAGGAGAGATTGTATGCCAAATATGAAAAATGTGAGTTTTGGTTGAAAGAGGTTGCTTTTCTTGGGTATGTCATGTCGGGTGATGGCATTAAAGTTGATCCTAAGAAGACGGAGGTGATTAGAAACTGGCCTAGTCCTTTGACTACATCGGACACTAGAAGTTTCATGGGTTTGGAGGGTTATTACCGGAGGTTTGTGAATGGCTTATTTTCTATTGCTTCTTCTTTGACTTAGTTGACACAAAAATGGAAAAATTCATGCGGACCGATGAATGTAGAAGAGTTTCCAATCTTTGAAAGATAAATTTGTCTCTACTCCTATCTTGTCTTTACCAGAAGGGTTGAAGGATTTGTTGTATATAGTCCTCAAGAATTGTGTTGGGGTGTGTTTTAATGCAAAATGGTAAGGTGATAGCATATGCCTCTAGACAACTTAACATGCATGAGAAAAATTATCCCACCCATGATCTTGAATTGGAGACCATGATATTTGTTTTGAAAATTTGGCGTCAGTACTTATATGGGGTTCATGGTGATGTATCTACCGACCACAAGAGTCTTCAATGGGTGTTCACCCAAAAAGATCTTAACTTGGGACAGAGAAGGTGGTTAGAGCTCCTTAAAGATTATGATATGCATGTGCATTATCACCTCGACAAAGCTAATGTTGTGGCCGATGCTCTAAACGGAGTGTCCATGGTTAGTCTAGCTCATGTTGATGATGGTGGCAAGGAGGTGGCTAGAGAGGTTCACCAGTTGGCCAGATTGGGGGTTAGGTTGGATGAAGTTGATAATGATTGTGTAGTGGTGGTTGATGGTTCTAAATCTTCCTTGATTAAAGAGGTAAAGGCAAAAACAGATCTTGACCCTGCCTTGCTAGAGTTGAAGGCCTTGGTGAGAGATGGTAAAGTGGAGGTTTTCTCCCAATGGGTATATGGTACCCTTAGGTACCAAGGGAGATTGTGTGTACCAATGTTGATGACTTGAGGGAGTTGATTGTGAAAGACACTCATGAAGCATCCTATTCAATTCCTTTCAATTCCATCAGAATGGATAGAGACTACGGGAAAGGTGGTCAAGGTACATACCCCTTAACGTTGTAGTACGGACATGTCAACCCCCGAGGTCAAGGTACGTACCCCTCAATATGGTGGTACGGGAATGTCACCCCCCTACGTGGTAGTAGGTGGTCAAAGCATGTCACCCCCTCAACAAGGTGATTGGACATGTCACCCCCAAACAAGGTGTGGTCAACTTACAACGCTATGTCCATGTTGAGAAAGTGTGTAGATGACCCAAGTACTATAGTGCCCTTGGATGGTGTGGGTGTTGTAGGAGATAATTCGACCTATGAGGAGGCCCTAGTGGAGATTTTTGATAGACAAGTAAAGAGGTTGAGAAACAAAGATGTAGCTTCCATCAAGGTCCATTGGAGGAACCAATAAGTTGAAAATGCCACATAGGAAGTCAAGGCAGACATGAAAACGTGATATCCCTATCTATTCTACTGAACTCAAGACAAAGGTATTAATTTAAGCCACATGTATGATTTCGGTCTTAAGCTTCATCCCTCGTGTCATTTTGTATCCATTCATGTTCATGGTAGCAAATTTAAGATGATTTTTGACATTCATGTTGATACTTTCTGAAAATGATGTTTAAATAAGTTTGTTTCATTCATGTCGGGCTGAAATCTTCATGATTACTTCTCTTATGCATGTTTCTTTGACATTCGGGGATGAATATTCCCAAGGAGAAGATATTGGAACCCTCGAAAATGTGTATCGGAAATGCCCATAATTATAATTTTCATACATCTTAAAATCCATGCATGATATCAAATGTCGCGAGGTGATATGCCTATACCACCACATCGAGGTGTATGTACCTTGACCACCTCGTCAGGGGGTGACATGCCCGTACTAACGTGTTGAGGGGTGGGTACCTCAATCACCTTCCAATGGGGTGACACGCCTTTCATTCTGAATAATAGTTGCTTGGTCTATGATTATTGTCTTCTCCCACACATGTATTATGTTTTATACAAGTTATATGATTTACAAGCATGTTTTTACTTCAAGCATTGATCATACATGTGATATTGATATAATACATATCCACTGCTTAGGATGATGCATTTTGATTATATTGGCTTATGTCTTATTGCATTGCATCCTATATATTTAGTGCATTCAAATGTATTAATGCATATTCTATACATACATGATGTAGCCATGTAGGAACCGGAGCCCCTCACAATCATCCTCCATATGGCTAGTTTTGGCATCTTGAAGATAAGGTTTTGGTGAGTCCTCAAGTTTGGGGACACTAGCAATGCTACTCTTGCTTTTGTTATCTATTTATCTTGAACATTTGATACTATGAGGGTGACCCTAGAAAGTATCTTGGCCCCCGCCCAATCTAAGCTAGAGGTGTTGTTGGAACAATTGATGTAATTATGCTATTATCTTGACTCTTGAATTTTTTATGACTATCCAAGACTTCTAATAGTCCCATTTCCCTTCCTTATGTCTCTTGTTGTTGATGTTTTGGTTCCATAACCAAGGATGTGAGATTGACATGCTAAGAGGCTTGTTTGGGGTTCCTTTTGGTTCCCCATTCACCGTGTCACATCTAGGCCTTAGGCTTGGGTCATGACATTATGAAACCACGATTTTCGGGTCATAAATTACACCACAGCCCATAATCAGGGTTTTGTAGATTCCATGCCCAGTAACTTTTCAGTTGACCTGATCAAGGTATAAATAATGGGGTCAAACTATTTTGACCTCATTCTTGACCTAAATTATTTATTTGACCCAACCAAACCCCCCCTTCTTGCATCTGAGCACTGATGGCCACCGTACACCTATTTTCTTGCAAGATTATTATAGCCTAGGGTTTCATGCCTAGTCACCTCCTTCATCTTCTTCACTTTAGTGACAAATCTTAGTAAGTTTTTGGGTAAATTAAGACCCCTAATTTGCCATGTTTGGAATGATTGACTTCAAAAATTATGTGGGTAATGGTGTTTAGACATAAAATCAATGTATGAAGTTAATTTATTTTAGTTGAAATTAGGTTGCCCGTGTTGAATTATTGTCTAAGTCTAGAATTAGGCACTTTGGCCTTATGTGAATGTTTTGAATAGTTAGTTGTGCCTATTGAGTCACTCACCATGTATGGTTAAATGATTGTGATTATGAATTGGTAGATGATGACATAGGTGCATAATCTTGTTGAAAATTTAGCATTGGTGGTCGGAATTATAAGTTAAAGCATGCTTGATAACTTTCGATGTGGTATATGTGTGTGGAACATGTCGGGGGTAATGGTTGTGGTATGGAAATCATGTAAGTGCATGTTTCTTTGCTTCTATTCTGGTAATTTGTTTGTTGAAAAGCCCTTTTGGGATCCGTGTAATAGGCTTAGAGACTTAGGTTCCTAAGTTTTCTTGTTTGCGAATGGCATTTACGGCTCGTGAATTAGTCTACGAGTAGCAATTGCCTCTTGTGCAAAATTCTAGAAACTTGATGTTTTTGAGTATCCATTAAACGTGACCTTCTAGGAGCCATAGATCACTTTAAGATTCGTAGATAGGTCTCGAAGATCCCTTCCTAGAATTAGTTACTCACTGAAAATCTCTATGATCAAGTCTATGACTCATAAATCACTTTACGAGTTGTAGCTGGTCTCGTAGACTTTTCCAAAAACAAAACAACTTTGAATCACTGCTTTATGAAAGCTCTTTATGGCTCGTAATATCTACTATGGCCCATAAACATTCTTTTGTAGAACCCTTTTGCAACTCAACTCAGATGATTTTCTGCATTCTAAATCTTGATCTGTAGAGCTAACCTTGGTGCGAATATGCTTATGTTTTAGGTATGATGGCCCCAAAATACAAATGGGATGAGATCCAGACCATGCAGAGGAGGCATAGGCTTGATCTTTCAGAGGATGAGCAGACCACTACATTGAGTGGGTCACTGGAGGTACTGGATGTCAGCCTTGATCAAGATGCAACTCAACCATAGCTAAGACACTACAAGAAAATAGGTCTTTAATGAGTGAAAATTCGGTTACTAAAAGTATAAATCTGGCCGCTATTAGTCGATAACAATTGGTAAAAATCCCATCATCATCGGTTGTTATTAGCTCTGTTGTTAAAAGTTAATGACCAGATTTATTCGATCATTAAAAAAGCTTTAACAATGACAAAAATCCATTCTCTACACCTTTTTTTCAGCAATCAAATTTTTTCTTCACCAATTGATATTCTAGTTATTAAAAAAGGGGCAAGCCAGAAGACGACCACAAAGATCTAGTATACGGTATTCTTACCTTCCATTTCTGCCAGATGATGTTACAAAGTTTTGAACTCGTGACCTTCTGCTCACATGACACCAACTTTACCAGTTACTCCAAGGATCCCTTCAGTTCAAATTATTAAATTATTAATTATAATAGAAATCAAATCAGCGAAAGTGCAAACTGCATATGGATGTATATACAAAAAGATACAAATACGTGCACAGATGAAAACATACAAATTGATTATATCCATATAAAATTTCATAGTTCACTATAAAAAAATAATATTGCATAATGTTATACAAATATAGACATACAAATTTGTATGATATTATATTTCTTAACTCTTAATAAAAGAAAAACTAGAATATCTTTAAACAATTTCTGAAATATGAAATGCATTCTACCTGTGCTTCAAATTTTTCTGCCACTTATACTTCTTTACACATTTTTTGAGAATGAGTTCCTCAAACTACATGATCTATAAAAAGATAAGTATAAAAACTTTATGTAATGTTCAACATAAGGCTTCAACATTTTCGCTATAGATGCCTTAATTAGCTTAGGCATAGATGACTCAACCCGGGTGGCACAAAGATCGGTTTCTATGGCCAGTCGGCCAATGCCATAAATGAAAGCTTTAGTGAGTAGGTGTTGGTAATCTTTGGCCTATGGCTCTGCCTGTGCCTTAAAGGTGGGCATCGGAGCAGAAGAAGAATATAGAGAAGGGGAAGAAGAAGTTATACCTACCTTCTGAGTTAGCTCTACAACACCAAACAAGAGGGTCTCAACATCAACTACTGATGTTTTATCTATCGATTTCTTCCTTGCTCTATCTTTCTTGACCCTTAGAAATTCAACATCAATCCTCTGGATTTTCCTTGCTCTATCTTTCTCGACCCTTAGAAATTCAACCTTAAACCTCCAGATGTTAGTTGATATTGTTGGAGTTACTTCCACATCAGTCTTCTTGTTTTTAGGAACTTTGGCTTGCTTACATGGGATTGTGGTGAGACTGGGAAACAAGAATAAGTTTTTCTCTTATTTTCTCTAATGAGTATTTTTGGGGTGATGACTGCACCAAGATTGAACTCCTATTTACACATAATGCAACCAACTAGTGCAGCTTTGGCATGTAGAAGTGTTGACTCATTTTGTGAAGGCATTATGTTGTTGCTGATGAATTTGAACCAAAATCGTGTTGGTATGTTCATTTCCTTTTTTCAATGATTACTCTCTCCTGTAACATCAAGGGAGCTGGAATTCCGATCAACGGGGCTAACTATGCTTTGATGTCCCTAAATGTCTTGAGATGCGTTATATCTTTCAAAAAACTCTTGTTCTGAAATTTGCATCCCAGAATATAATTGATTTTAAACTCAATACATGGGACTGGCACACCTCTCACTTCCACAACATCAAGAGGTTTGCGAATTGTCTTCATCCTGCTCTTTCCTTTATGAGTGGCCTTACAATATGCTTCATAGAACTCCTGGACTAGGGCTGGAACGTATGAATCTCTAGGATTGGTGAATGTCTAGAAGTCATGGAATTTAACAACCCCCTAAACCTTAGGGTATCAATCAATCATCATATCTTTTGACAACTGCTTTTCCTCTAGAATGGTTTTGTACCACTCTACTCTGAGCTTGTTTAGATGTCTCAAGGTGATTGGATCCTGAATTCTCTGTGATTTTTAGAGTAGAGGGTCATATAGATCCTTGTCCCTGGCTTCACTTCAGTTAATTTTAGGACTAGGTTCCTCAGGCAAAAGTGAAGGTCTAATGGATTTACCTAGAACAAGCTTTCGCTTGGTCATACTTGAAAAACATGCTCAAAATATTGTGCTAATATCAATTATTAGGCAATTAGGTTCAACATTTATTTCACAATAGATTATTTTAGGTGGACAAGTCTATTCGACCATAAAACATGTTTGGCGAGTCACCAAATTAGTTCGACAGTCAAATAGGTCATCACCTTTTTTCATAGTTTTTCATACTTTTGTTCATTGCTACTTTCAGTAATGATGTTGCCAATTCAGCGATAGGCAGAATGGATTCGGTGATAGAAGATACAATCGCCAAAATTTTCAAAGCTCAAGAAAAATCAACAATCAAATAAAGCAGTGTGTGTTACCCTTCGACACATCGTTGAGTCCAATTAGACGATCAAAATGACCATCGCCGAAGATTACTTGCATAACAACTCCTATGCATTCAAAATTTGATCATTTTTTATAAGAACAATAGGGATGACCACATACTAACCCTCGTTCAATAATGAATATATGCTTATTCATTCATTTCTACATTCACAAGGTCATGGTAGCTATAAAATCATTCAAGTGATGACATACCCTTAAGAATGACATTATCTAATATATCACCAGGCATGTCCATTTCGCTCAAAAGGGCATGAGGTTACTCACACTTCACTCATAGCCTACAAGAACAATCAACTCAACAAGTATGCATATTCATTCAAGCGCTCTCATAATCATGGTACTATCTCAAGTTAAAACATTCAACAAGATACTAAGGACAAAATTGAGACAATACCTAATAAGATTTAAAATTTGGGCAACAAATCAATTGCATTTAGCCATAGCCCAAATCATATGCACCACAAAATTTAAGATATTTCAAATGAATCAAAAACCAATTTAAATCACATGTATATATAACACAGGGTTTTAGAATCACCAGAATGCATCATCCAGATGATTAACATCTTTTCAGTCAGAAAACATGGTTATCGAAGTCACAAAAACCCTAATCACACTCTCATCTTGAGAGCATCATGCCCAAAAAAGAAACTAAAGCTAAGGGAAAAAAATATACCTCCTTGATGATGTAGAAACTAGTGAGAACCTTGTAATAGATTTTGTTGATGAATTTCTTCACACAAAGTGAAAATTTTCAAATAAAGGAGTAAAAAGGAGTGTCAGCTTATGAACGATCAAAAGGAGGAAATGTGAAAAGTGAAAAACCCAAGACATTTCAAAATCCTTTGATAGGTAGGTCAGGCACGAGGAGTCGGCGACATTGATTCTCCCTACAAACACATTCAGTGGCATGCCGATTGTGCCGAAGACTTGCATTTTTAACAAAAATAGTCCATAACTCCATTCACAAAAGGTGGTGACAGTGATCACCGCTCAATAGGTATGGAAATTCTCCAAATTGCAACAAAGATCACTGAATTCGATAGCACCTTAGGAATACTTGAATGACTTGTAAAGACTCGAACTTGGTATGACCTTAATGGATTTAGAAAATTTTGTTTCAGAAAATTCTGGACCATGGTGATGCTTCGTAGAAGCATTCATGGTCCGTGTGAGGCTAAACAAACTATGTGGATGCTCCATAAAGTGGACCTTGGCCCTGTCTGAGAAGTGTTGGCCCAGATGTGGAAGTTTGAGACTAAGGCATAAGACACATGGACCCCACATAGTATATGTGAGGCTTCACTCTCTGTGTAGTAGACAACATGGTAGCCTTGTTCATGAAAATCCATATCTTTGAGCCAAGGCATATACATAGACCCTCTCATGGAATGTATCGCCCTTCATTGTCCGTGAGGCCCTTTCGTAGAGGTGCCGAAGTAAGTTTTTATAAGTATTGGATCACTATCTCGGAACCTGGTCATTGAAGAATTTTTCTAAGTGAAGGTTCATGGAGGAGGAATATGGTCTATATATCTAGGTATAGACTTTGAAGCCCTCTGTATCGGTGTTGGTGTGCATTTTTCTAATTATGGAATTCTTTTGGCTAAGCTTTCATAAGAACCGATAGAAAGGTCAAATTTAAATAGTCATATCTCATACAAAAAAATGAATTAGGTGGCGTATAACCTATCAAATTAAAGATTTGTGAATTACCTTTCCAACGCATCTGGCTTCACCTCATTCCGAGTTCGATTCAAGAAGTGATGCCCATTCTTGTATAGCCCATCCATGCATAGTTTCCCGTGAATTGGCTAAGTATGGTTTCAGGGAGGTTTCATGGTTTGTATGACCTTGTACGGATCGTGAGACCTTCCCACGTGTCCCTTGACAAAAAATTGTATTCCATTTCATTATTAGTTTTTTTTTTGTAATAATGGCTACTCCGAACGGGCGTTTGTGACTTCCTATGCTAGTCTAGGACCTCCAAATGACCTAAACTCTATTTTTGTCATTCAAATTCATTCGTGCACTTAGAATTATATTGAACTCTACTAAAAACTCTCTCAAGAGGTCTTGTGAAGGCTAAGCTTGGGAATCAAGAGAAAACTCTTTTCTTCATCAAATTTTTTCTTGAATCTTCTTCAATATCTAAGGAATGTAGGATTGATTCTTGGTCCCTTTCAACCAAGATGACCCAAAATCTTTTACTTGAATTTCATTAATTTTAGCTCACTTTAAATATGGGTTTTAAAGATTTTGGTTTAATAAATTCAACTGATGTATGGGATATGCTATATTAATGATTTTAAGTTGATATAAGCCCTTATATGTTCAATTTCATTATTATTGTGAATTTTGAATATGTATTGTCCCTTTAAAGTTTTATCTAAGCATGAGTAATCAATATTATGATTTGAATATGGATTTTTCTTATGGATTTCCTTGAATTTCATATTGTATTATTGATTTTAGATTGACTCTATATTGCCCATGTTAATCTTACATCATTCATGGCATACATATTCATAAGTATTGAATTTTATGAAAATTATGAAGTGGGTTAAGCCTAATTATGTTTATGTATATGATTTTGATAAAATGATGGTTATGACAAGAATGTGATCACATAAATGTCAACTGTTAATGGCTCTTTGAGCATATTAGGTGTTTGCACTGTATAGTTACGTGCATAAGTTATTCCTATGCACGAAAAGTATGGATTGTATTTTGATATGGCTTTTTAGCCCATGTATGAATGATTATGAAGAATGTTTAGCTTTTAAGCCCAAATGTGCATTGAAATGATTTTAAACTACTATTTCCTCTTTTGAGAGGATGTATATATATAAACATCCTCATGGGATGTTTTAACTTAGCACTGATGGACTGGAGGCGTCAGGGCTATCCCTAAGGGTCTTCTCCCTTTCGTTGAACTATGTGCCAACATAGGAATAATAGACATTAACGAAATGATCCGGTTGTAAGGAATGGTTATACATTGATATGACATTAAAAATCCTTTTGAAATGACTGGGTCATAAGGAAGGTGTCAATCCACCAAAATGACTAGGTCGTAAGGTGTAATGTAGATTAACCTTGGCAAGTAATCTTTTCCCACCGATGAGAGCTATTCATCGGGCTGATTCATATAATAGCTCACATGAGTTTGATCTGTCGGTTATAGTCCAACCCCACTATATATGAGCCTTATGGCATTTCATGCATTATGTACTTCATAGCATATTGTTATATTACACTTGATTGTTATATATCTTTTTCTATATTTTGTGCCCTTGTCATGTAACATTGAATGTTGGTTTGATAAGTCATATGCATTGCATGCCTGTATACTTGGTACATTCAAATGTACTAACACATACTTTTTTTCCTACACGATCTAACCATGTAGGGACCAGAGACTGTCTTCATCCATTATTGGATGACTAGATTTGAATTGAAGTACTTGTTGTGGTGAGTCCTATCTTCTAGGGACAAGCCACCATTTCTATACATTATTATGCATCTACTTATGTTATTTATTTTGAGGGTGAGCCCGAGACATGTCTTGACCCCCGTCCTATTCTATGACTAGAAGCATTGTTAGATATCTTGTAGACTCTTGTCGGGTTTATATGTTATGTGTTCTAATTAGAGCTTATAATTATGGTTATCTATTGGATATGGCTTTTATGGATTGATTATGGGAATTATGGTAAGCATGTATGTTTTGATGTGGAAATGTGAAAGATCCTAACTCCCGTATTGCCTCTTTAGAGTGAGTCATACTCACCTGCCCCTTAGTTCTTATATGTTATATGCTATGTGCTATGTGAATCCATGTTACTCACTTATCCCTATGACATCCCTATAGTGTGAGTCCAACTTTTCCGTCCCTTAGAATTATGTGTTTACTATTTATATATTTTCTTCTGAATTGATGATGTGAGTATTGGTACTTTAGGCTTGTTTGGGGACTCTAGAGTTCCCATTTGCCATGTCAATCCTAGAACCTAGGTCCAGCTAGTGACAAAAGATGGTCAAACTCGCGGTCGGCATCTCAATTCGACGATCTGCCAATCATACCCATTGGGTCACCCATTTTATCTTCCACTTTAGATTCTCCCTCTTCAAACCTACACAAATCAACACCCATTATTTAAGAAAAAGGTTTACCTAACTATCTTGGGTTGCCTCTCAAACAGCGCCGTAGTTAACGTTGTGACAAACCATAGTCCTTCTATTTCCTAAAGTCATCTATAAGAGGTCTATCAGTGATATCACCTGGAGGTCTTTCACCTTATTTAGAGTTTTGTTGATCTTGAAAACCACCTCCTCATCGTTTACCCTCAACCTGAAGTCTCCCCTTTCTACATCAACAACTGCCTTTCCCGTTGCAATGAATGGTCTCCACAAAATAATCAACACATTGGTATCCACCTCACAATGGTGGGATCATAAAGTCATCCAAAGGAATGAACTTTTCTACCTTCACCAACACATCATGAAGAATCCCCACTGATAATTTGATCGATAGATCAATAATAAGCAGATACATAGTGGTTGGTGAAAGAGTTTCCAGCCCTGATTGCTCTGATATAGTCAAGGGCATAAGATTTATGCTCATGCCTAAATCACATTGTACCTTGTTGAATTTGAAAGTTCCAATGGTGCAAGGTATTGTGAATGCACCACGGTCCTCTTTCTTAACAACTAGAGTTTTTGTCAAGATAACACTGCAACTGTGGGATACCTCGATTGTCTCACGCTCTATGGTCCATTTTCTTGACATTAACTCATTTATAAATTTGATATATCCTGGAATTTCAGTCATTGCCTCAACCAATGGGACATTTATGGATAGAGAATTGAACATAGAAAGAAATTTTTTCAATTCGGCATCTTCGTTCTTCTTCAATCACTGAGGGAATGGAGGATCAATCTTAACTTGATGCATTCAACCTCACAGCTGAACATCAATTTTTGAGAGATGTTTCCTTAACATTCACAACATCATCCCTATCCTTCTCCTTTCACCACTCTAAGGATTGCCAAGAGCATCACCACTTTCATCATCAACTACACTCTCATCAATTTCAACATTCACTGTGTCTTCATCTTCTCCTACTTCATTCTGACCTTTTTCAACAACAAGTGAGGACTTGGTACCTTCTACCACTCTTCCACAATAGGTAGTGATATAGAAACACTGCTGATAAGTGCCCTTAGGATTTGCTACTGTGTCACTAGGTAATCCACCATTTGGTTACTTGTTGAGATGTGGTGATATATTGCCAAGTTGAGTCTCCAAGTGCTTGATAGAAGCAAAATGTGATGTTACTGATTGACTTACTTAGGAAAATCAAACTTCATCTCGTTCAAGACCTTTTTAGAGGCTTCAACCTCGTTCAAGATTTGGGTTATCTTCAATCTGGAGAGTCTCTAGGTCCACTACAAGATTTGTAGCTTTCACCCTATAATGGCGTGGATCATACCTACCTACAATCCCATCATGATTTCTCCAATACCAACTTGAGGTACATCAGGCAGTGCATAATCTCACCATTCAATAGTATTACTGGTCCAACCTAGACTCCTAGGTGGCCTTGGAAAAGCTAGCTGAGAATTCGCCATTTGGTTGCCCATATAATGTACCTCTTTATCATAACAACCTTTAATTTGTGCACTATCAAACATCAAAACACTAGCAGCTCCCACACGATTCACACTCTTATGATTTCCCCCACAACATGCTTAGTCAAGAGGTCAAGCTGAATTAGCATCTTAGCCATCTTTTCATGCCGCTCTTGATCTTTAGCAAGCTGCTTTTTGGATGGACCTCTATGACTTGAAGATACGAGGTAATCCCTCCTATGCCATGCTGTATTGATTTCTTTCATGTCATCTAGGAGGTCACTATTAACAAGGAATGTTTGTTTCATAATTCCACCTCTCACTAGCTGGTCAGCAACCCCTTTATTGACTGCATCGAGGCTTGTATAGAAGTATTGCATTTTTCCAAAACACCATGAGAATCCTTGTGACCTAATCCTCAAAATAGTTCCTTTCGCTGGAGAAGGTGCAACATTATGCTTGTCACATGGAAATTAACTCATCCAGTTGTAGAGGTATTTAGATGGTATCTGTATTTCCCACTTGGTCCCAATTAACTCCTTGTATATCACGATTGTCTCAAGCATTATCGCCATGGACGCTCTCATCATCTTCCATCTCAACATCTATTTTTTTAACAGCAAAAACAACAAGAAAGCAGTAAAATAATTCTAACTACATGAACAAATTTCAACAAACACTTCAGGCATGAACTACCGCCATTCCCCGGCAATGGCATAATTTTTGATGTCGCTTAATTCGGCTACTTAAAGGAAGTAGGGGTGGCCATCATCACCATAATAACCTAAATTTAGAGGTCATGGTCAAATCCTACAGGGAACAAGTGTTAACAATTAAATCAGCTAAGGACTATGAGCTATTAGTTTCGACTTGACAAGCAAATATCAATCAAGTTCTAACAAATGGGGGAAAACAAAGCTAACAAATACACCTATTAAGTAAATATGGAAAGGATTGATCAAGAAATGGAGAATGGATTAGGATACATGAATCAATCAAAACTTAATTGATCCATAACACTTAGCATCTAATAACTCTATAGGTAGGCTAGGTTTCTTGTAACCACACCTCAATTACGAAAATAGTATTTTCAAAGAGCCTCTTATGGCCTCTTATGCATTCCACTAAATACACACTTGTGTTAAGAACCTCAAAGCAAAATTCCGAAGACTTTAGCTGTTAAGTCCTTTTTAAGGACCTCAACACATAAACCCATGACTATCGTTCAAATCCTCTACCTCAACTACCCATGTTATTGCAATAATTGTAGATCTAAGGTAGATTGAATTTCACGACATTAAATCTTAAGTTAAATATGAAGGTAGGTATGAATCCAAAAATCAATTGAATCAAATCAAAGCAATTAGGGAGGAACCCACTTGGTTTAGCAACTAAATCATCAACTAAGCATTAAAGTATAAACAAATTAACATCCAAGCTCATTTAAATCTACAAATTATGCATCTAAGAATAAAGAAATAAAGAGTGAGTGAAAGATAAAAACAAGTAAAGTTACACTCTTCAATACCCTTAAGAATTTGTAGAAATCTTGCTCTAAATCCTCACCCTAAACTAAAATCTACACTAATGTGTGTTTTCTCTCTTCAAAGTTGCATGAGTTATTTTCAGAAT